>OZ025212.1:15735589-15928089 GCA_964019055.1 Anthopleura xanthogrammica
AAGATAACTACAACAGTTACTCCTTTCCAAGGTAATAAAGCTATCTTGTACAAGTTACACTTGACTGATTAATGGACCTTTATCTCGCAGCAACCATGTTGGCTGGAACAATAGATTCCCCGTGTAGCCTCGCATTCAAGCGCTTCAGGACGAGGTTACGCGGGGTTAAACAAAGGCTTTTATTCTTATATATGAGAATAAACATGGCGTCGTGTGATCAAGGTCCATCATTTAATAACCATCAAATGTTATTACCCGTAGTATATGAAATTGAAATACAGTATGTAAAAATGAAATATAAGAAGCACCTCCCGCGGCATCTAGGCATTTTGATTGGATTAGTAGCAAAGTCACGCGCAGTGTACCGTGGCCGTGCCGTGTATAGTTGTCATCCACATGCAGTGGTATAAGAAGTTCCCAGTAACTCAGTGGTTAGAGCGCCTGACCGGCGACCAGGAGGTCAGGTGTTCAAATTCCGCCTGGAACTCCGAAAAATTGCTTGAAGACAAACAAATATTTACATCTCTAAGACCGAAATCTTTACAATGTTATTTTATTCTATACGTTTTTAGCTCAAGTTGACCTGATTTCTCAATACGCTATGGAATGGTCCATGTCTTTTTGTGCGGGAACACCTTTTGTACCACCAAGGTCATCCATTTCTAGAAAGGTAAGCGTGAAGTAGGTAATGAATGCTAACCACTGCCCTCCGTGCTTCTTCCCAATCATCCATGTACCATTCTACTGAAAACGTGCCATACAAATGGTACATTTTCCACACGAGACTTGCATAAACTAACTATTATAGGGTAGTTTCAGGTCAGCCATGTTTAAGGGCAGGAACAATGCAATATTTTTACATGACAAGAGATTTCATTTCCCAAAGAAGAAATATCTATTTTTTTTGTCCTACAAACTGGACTACCGCGAAAAACCTCTTATTCGCCAGTATATCGGCCATCATTTTGATGAATGTCTTTCTCGCAGGCTTCCACAACTATTTCAATGTATCTGTATGAAAAACTCAAGGCATGTAATCACACCCTGAAGGTAAATATAGGGAATATATGTGATGGTTATTTATCCTTCTCCATGTATGAGAATAACACGACAAAAGACATGCTCACCACCTGGTAGATGATACAACAAAAGGAACCAAATCTTTTGTTCAAATCATCCAACGTTAACATGGCGACTAGAACGTGCACCCCAAGAACATATCACTAAACACAAAAGTATTGTACTTGGGGTTTCCGCTGTACTTTGCGGCGAACAAACAAGAATGTTGTTAGATTTCATGGGCAACAAATTTCATACTTGTCGTGCGGCATTTTTATGTTGCAAGCTGTAAACCAAATGTTATTGGTATCATAAACCCGCGCGCAACAAATTTTCGTTGTTACTTGAATCAAGATTTGTTGCTATATCAAGCTTCATATCATGTTGTCAATAAATCTTTCGTGATATCATATTACCGTTGTTGTAGGTGTATTCCTTGAACCAGTGTATTCCCAGCCTGCCAAGAACCTTCACTTACGAATATAAAGGTACCATTCCACATATACACTAAAGTACATACAAATTGGTTGATGCTAATATCAGCAAAAGAAACGCGTTAAACTTTATCATTCATTTTTACAGGATGCAATTTTGTCAGTAATTTCAACCAATCCTTCTGCTATTCATGTAAGTATAAAGAAAGTTGTATAAGATGCCGAATAGAACAGATTTCTTTTGACCGTTAACGATGCATTCGTACCTTACCGTGACGTGACTGTGATTGTGTCGATACCACGCCCTATCCTTCATTCTGTAACTCTTGTGGCTAATTCTCCAGATCTCCTTCCGTACCGTCGTCACATAACCGTTCCTTCAGACGTGATTTGTTACCTTTATACGTAGCTAACATGCTAAGTCTCCTGAGGCCAACGCACCAGAGACGGCGGATATATAGGAAGGGAGTGCAGCAAGGGGGATTTCAGGGGTTCCTGTTCCCTTAAGAACCACATCAGCAGTGCTAAGAAATAGCTACAGATGCCCATCGTTCTTCACCCCTCCCAGTGCGCACCAGCTAACAGCTCATTAGATCATAGTTAATGGAGTGGAATGGTTTGGAAACCTATTGTTATAGGTTTTTGTTTGGCGAGCGATGTTGAAACGTACCATCACGTGATATTGACCGTGCACAATGAACCAAAGCAAGTATGGCTGAAAATACTAGTTTCCGTACTCTTTTCATGTACGAAAATTTTGAAAGTGTAAAATTTTCATTCTAAGATTACAAAAAAGAGGATTAATAATTCCGCGCAGATACAGTTAAGTTACAAGATGATAGATAAGAAAGCGTTCAAAAAGGTGATTGACATTTTTAGTGAACAATTAATCTCTATCATATAGAATTAATTAAGAGATACCTCCTATTTTATAACATTTTTGAGGAAAAAACGTCTATGTTCCCTACTTTACGATGAACAAACGCTGCAACTTTTCCTTCTCTGTGCACGGTCAACGTCATATAACAATAGAAAAGGTTGAACAAAAACCTAGAACAATAGGTTTCCAAACCATTCCACTCCATTAACTATGATTAGATCGATTATTAACATGGATATAAACAATTCATCTCTTCATAGTCGATCCACCACCGACTCCTGATAGCGTCAGAGCAGTTAGTAGTCTAGCCTACTCACCACTAAAGGCCACTAACGACTTCCGGTTCAGCACTAACGTCACGTGGTTTCCTCCCACCTTCCCATACGGAAAGGTCCAGACCTTTAGCTATGCCTATGGTGACGTCACAAAAGTCATTTTCGGAGTATTTTGGATGGCTAAGAGAGGAACTACGGTAAAGACACTATGCACTAGGCATGCTTATGATGCCGAGGAGGGCAGGGAGAGGGTGTGGAAGAGAGGGAGAACAGTGACCGAGAGATGGACTAGTTAGATACTCTTATTCCTGAAGAGGTTTTTAAGGAGCCAAGACAAGGCTCAAGGGAGTTACAAGGGAAGGGATGGGTTTGTAATTGATTGAATTTGTTTGATTTCTTTTTTAGATGAAGACATCTTTAGAAGCAACAAATCTAGAGCCAAACATAACAGTTCGAGTCGAGGTAAGTTGACTTACTTCAATATGAATCTTCCAAAAGAGATTCGAAACACGTCGATTAAGGAATTTAGATTCCGAGAATCATGCGCAGTTTACCTTAATACACGCTAACATTGTTTTCCTATTGACGATCCGACCAGATTTTGAGTTGCGCAGGTTGAGCATTGAACCCTTATCAGTGGACGTTACTGCCTAGTGTAGCTGATGCGCTTGGATTACAATTAATCCTAAGAACAAAAAAGGCATCAAACAAATTCGAGCTGCGAGCCAAAAAAACAATATTTTACTTGATTGGTAAAACTAGTACCATACCTCCAAACGCAGTGCTGAAGCGTAGTATGGCAGCGCGAAGCATTTTAGGCTATGCCGGAGATTTCGGCCCCGACACCGCTTTCTTTAATTGACTGATCAGGGAGCTCGGCCGAAGCCAAAGGGAGAGGTTAGTCAGCCTCTACATCGCGTAAGATTAAAACCATGTTTATGATCAATACCTTTGGACGTGTTTCTCTGATGACTGAACCTTATTTGTTGCACTGATCCGTGTGGTATGTGTCAGTCAGTCTTTTCCTTTGATATAAAAGGCACGTGTTATACATGTTTTGTATCTATTTGTTTGTAGGTCAAACCTTACTTGCCTAATGCTGTAGGAGTTGTTAAAAAAGTCATTTTCCGAACACCAGGTTTGTACACAAATCAGTACATCTGGAAAAGTTCTATATGATATTAGAAAAAACCTACTAATGGTCTATCACCAATCGAGCCCTGTGATTGGCTGAGCTACTAGGGGTCTATTAGTGATAGACCTCTAGTAGCGAAAAGCGCCGGTTTCGAAAACCAAAAAATATATATTTAAAGCAAAATCCAAAACTTTTTGCATCCTTTTATTGGACCAATTAGTAGGTTTTTACTAAAACAATTAGACCTCTCGCCCTCATGGCCTACGAGTTAATAGCCCATTCGGACTCGAGGACTAATTGTTAAATATGCGATGTAGTTGATCAATTGACTCATTTAGGGCAGATGCGCAACAGTTCAAATCAAGTGCTTTTAACATCCTGAATATCATGTTGGTCTGGCTGGAGTGGGGCGTGAACACACGACCACTCAAAAGTCGTATCAGCGGTAACACACAGCAAGCTAGTCACGCATGCGCTACAGACACCAAAAAGTGCCGAGTTTACTGATTCACGTCGATTTGCTGTTTGACTCAATCCACAGGGATACCAGAAGACCAAATCGTAGTTCAACATCTGACTGCAAACGATTGGGTGTTCTCCCCCGCCAGTTTGTACTCTGTTCGAATCCACTGGGAAAAGCCCGTGTTTCACAACCAGCTGAAAGGATATCAAATAGAATTCCTGAAGGGAAACAGTTCACGTAAGACTATCAAAACGGTAAGGAGCGGTATTGAAATTCTCTTCTTTCGTCTAAACCTCCAAGTTGAACTGCTTTGACGTCACGTGCAAGGGGTCTATATAACAAATGTCGCACAGCATGCCAGCTGGGGAAAAAGTTTGTGCATGATTATGACGTCACATGTAAGCATTAGGTTCTGATAACCATAAAACCCGTCGCCTTGGAGATGCATAATAAGATGGTATACTCTTAACGAGATGATAAAAGTATTGTACTGTAAGGGTGTTTTTGACTTTTTATCTTGTAGACTGAGACGTTTAATGTGTTTCAAGGTTTGGTTCATAACGAGCCATTGGTTGTCGAGGTAACGTAACATTATCCAATCAGGTACATTCTTCTATATTCCTTACTAACCACCTTTGCCACTTTTTTGTACTTTCTTTAAAGGTGAAACCTTTGTATAGAGTGAGCTGGATTAAACCAAAATATGTTGTTCTTCAACTCAAAGCTCCTGGTAAGATCATCATCATCATCATCATCATCATCAGTATCATCATCATCATCATCATCATCATGCATCATCATCATGCATCATCATCATCATCATCATCATCAGTATCATCATCATCACCATCATTATCATCGTCATGCATCATTATCATGCATCATGCATCATCATCATCACCATTCATCATCATCATCATGATGCATCATCAGTATCATGCATCATCATTATAACGTCACCATCATCATAATCATTATTATTATCATCATCATTAACACCATCACCACCATCACTATCATCATCATCACCACCATCACCACGATCACTATCATCACTACGATCACTATCATCACTATCATCATCATCATCATCACCATCACCACCATCACTATCATCATCACCACCATCACCACGATCACTATCATCATCATCATCATCATCACCACCATCACTATCATCATCACCACCATCACCACGATCACTATCATCACTATCATCACTATCATCACTATCATCATCATCATCATCATCATCACCACCATCACTATCATCATCATTGGCATCCATCATCATCATGATCATCATTGGCATCCATCACCATCGTCATTTTGATTGTCCGCCAGATCGATCAATATTCCACTCACTTCTGTATTATTTTCAGTTCCCTATGACGAGGACATGATCGTCAAGCACTTCAGCCTCAACAACTTCACGCTCGATGCACAAACCAATACATTCACTGCTTATTTTAGATGGAATCCTCCGAGTTACAGCCTCAAAACAGTCGACTATTACAAAGTAGAGTACGCTATGATTGGTGGAAATGGTCAACAGGAGATCACGTGTCCAACGAATAACGCAATCAAAGCGAAACTATGTGTGCCGGCCACTACAGTAAGGAAAAACTTCAGAAAATACTAAAACCTTACTTAACTCGTTCTCCAAAAATATACCCAAGGTTCTTCGATGGTCAGAAAACGAGTATATTCTAGAAGCAAGAGAATAGAAAATGCGTAGTTCATAATCTTTTTGCTAGAAGTGATTTCAAGTAAAGGTTTCGTGTCATTTTTTTACAGAAAGAGTGTCGTTATTCTATCCCAAGACTGCACCCTCACGTGCATGTCATTATATCGGTAAGTTAGAACTAATAACAGGATCGTAGTCACCTCTTTCAAATGGGAAAACTTAAAGTGTAAAATATCGGTGACAATAGAGCTGTTAAGTTGTGACGTATTTCCGGGTCCAACTGCTCACAAAAACTCCTAAAATAAAGCGAAAATGTTTTCAATGAATTGACCTCCACCTGAAACAATTAGAACTTTGGACAGCAAATCCTGTCATGAAAAAAAAGTAAGAAAAACCGTTATAAGACCTGTTTAAATATTATTTTAAAAAAAACAAAAAAAAACTGGTTTTCGTTTTGGACCCGGAAGTTGTTTTTCAATACAAATGACGTCACACTTAACAGCCCTATGGGAAGTAAATTTATCCCGTCGAAAACCCGCACCAACCGCACCAGTAGCTACAGCCCTTAACATGTGATACACTAGATATGGATAGTCAAAGCTATTTATAGCAGTTTACTAATGTTTAGGGTTTCGTAGGTCAAGCCCGTCTTTCAAAATTCGCCATTCTTGGATGGAATCGAGGCGACATATACGGTTAATGTCCCGTATGGACCAGGTAATGACGTCATGTGTCCTTTGCGCATGCGTGTGTACTTTTAATTGCACTGTAATCAGTTCGAGGGCAGGGGTCAATGCCGTAGCTGTGCCGCATGCTGGCATTTTCATTGCGACAAATTCTGCTCTAAAACTAGAGCAAGGAAAACAACCAGCTGCAAAGAACAATGCTTTAAAATCAATCCATAGCCCTTTGCTGTCTTATAGTGAGACTGACTGAGATATTTTCATATTTTTTCCAGTGTTATTTTGTGACGGTAAACCAGCAGGATACCATGCGGACGTAGAAGACTGCACAGCTTTCTATAATTGCGATGCTAATGGAGGAACGTTCCATTTGTTTTGTCCAGCGGGACTTTACTGGAACAACAGGAATCAGACGTGCGACTTGCCGCAGAATGTGAAATGCCATAAAAACAACCGTAAGTCACTGATTGACGTAAGGTATAGAACAATACTCGTATCAGTGGGAAACGATATGGATAACTCGTAGCTGTACCTTGTCTACTGTAACCGTAACTACGCGTTGTGATTGGATGAATTTAATGGAAGACATTGGGAAGCCATTTCAGTGTTACGGCATGTCTTACCGTGTACCTGCGGTAAGTCAGTACCGTATGCGATTTCCACTCGTAAGATATCCATTCTTATGGGAAGCCACTTCAGTGTTACGGCATGTCTTACCGTGTACCTGCGGTAAGTCAGTACCGTATGCGGTTTCCACTCGTAAGGTAGCCATTCTTATGGGAAGCCATTTCGGTGTTACGGCATGTCTTACCGTGTACCTGCGGTAAGTCAGTACCGTATGCGGTTTCCACTCGTAAGGTAGCCATTCTTATGGGAAGCCATTTCAGTGTTACGGCATGTCTTACCGTGTACCTGCGGTAAGTCAGTACCGTATACAGTTTCCACTAGTAAAATAGCCATTCTTATGGGAAGCCCCATTACTGAATGCTATATCTTGTCCCTCATGCAGAGTCCTGTTGCCAAGGTAAACCAGAAGGATACTACAAGGTTGAGAAGAACCATGCAGCTTACTGTGTTTGTGACGGAGAAGGACGAGGCTTTCTGCGCATGTGCACAAGTGGTCTGTACTGGAACGAGGGCAGGCGAGCATGTGATGTGCCAAGTAAGGCTTAGTACTAAACACAATTAACTATGAATAGATATTTCATTTGAATGTTTAAGACAGTGGTTTTTGAAAGTCAATGTCTAAAAATATCCTAAAAGAAAACAAAATAATAAATCTTGAAATCTTAAAACATTTTCACTTTTTCGGGTGAAAGTGAACTCTCTCTGCCATAACCATAATAACTGCTTAAAGTATTTCTAAAACATTCGAGTCATTTTTCTTTCGTCTTTCTTATTTTTAGAATTCCATCAACACTATCAAGATGATGTAACAAAGTGATGATATTAATATCACTTTTGTCAAACAGCTGATCAGCAACTAATAAAATAAATCTGTATCACACATTTGTGAATAAATGTTTTATGGAAAGTTCGCCTTAAAATGTAGATAAAACATATAAAGTAGGAATTAATTAAGAAAGAGAAAGATAAAACGGAATTGAACATGAAACACCAACTAAACACCCGTACGGTGATCATCTGTTCTTTAACAACAACAACAACAACAACAAACCACAACAACAACAACAACAAACAACAAACAACAACAACGACAACAAACAACAACAACAAACAAACAAACAAACAACAACAAACAAAAACAAACAACAACAACAACAAACCACAACAACAACAACAACAACAACAAACAACAACAAACAAGAACACAACAACAAACAACAACAAACAAAAACAAACAACAACAAACAAGAACAACAACAACAAACCACAACAACAACAACAAACAACAACAAACAAGAACACAACAACAAACAACAACAAACAAAAACAACAACAACAAACAACAACAACAACAAACAACAACAACAAACAACAAACAATAACAACAACAAACAACAACAACAAATAAAAACAACAAACAACAACAACTACAATAACAATGATAATAATAATAGTAATAATAATAATTTATTCACATAAAATATCAAACTATTGATAAATACATGAATAGCTAGGAGATATTTGAGTTTATCCCTATCGAGAATATCCCTTAATATTTCTTTGGAATGGTTTAACACTGCGGGGTTTTTTTAATTTTGTTCACACGCAAACGAGGTTAAGGGGTATTGTTTTTGATCACTGGTCTAGTTACGAGGTGCATTGCCGAGTCCATGTACCGTGTACTTCGAACCAAATGTATACTTGGAACAAACTAAAACAAATAAAGGAAAAAATGAGTGAAAAATTCTTCCAACGATACATCACGTTACGTTAGTCAATAAATCACGAATTGCATTCGTTCATATTCAGAATACAGAAATTCTTTTATTTTTGATGTGGGTGGCAAAATGTTTGTGGGGGATGGGTGGGAGGAAAGGAGCTTATCTCGAAAGACAGATAAAAAGACCATGACCCCACAGACGCCATATTGGAAATCATCCAACATGGCGGCCACGTACATAAGTCTTTCAACATCCTATTCTCTTGTGTTCGTTACAGCCTAGGAATACTCACATGATATTTTGTTAACATTAGGGTCTCCTTCCATCCAGAATTTAAAGCCATTCTTAGCGTGTTGGTTATATATTGATGGCTGTCTTCGCGTAGTTTTATTTCTGTTGCCGGTACTATGGACATCTGGTAGACTGTACATGGTTCTACCCTCTAACGTGGAAATAAAAGAAATACTAAAAACTAAAAACATAAAATAATAACCGGTAATCATATACTGAACAAAAAAGGATGATGATATAATTACCTTGTAGTAAATATTCTCTGTTCCTGCTCTGGTCATAGTAGTGTTTCTGTATACCACCTTGAGGTTTGGGAAGATCGTTGACCGATGTCTGGTTCAATTTTGTACGAGAATCCATTGAGTTATGGAACAACTGATGCTGTATGCACATGCAAGACAAAAAGGATCAGTATAGGTTGGTGAGTTAGTGGTATGAGTGGGGATTCTTGAACGTTTGTTTGTTGGTTGGTTGGTCGGTCGGTCGGTCGGTCGGAGGTTGGTTGATTGGTTGCTCATGCTTCGCCGCTGTTTTTAGTTGGTACGTTTTTGTTTATACCTTCTCATGTTAAGGATTCTATTCAATTTTCTATAATTTCGAAGATAAGTCACAGTTTCTTGCAGCAAAATTTCTCTTAGATTTCGAACTGCCCTCATGCATGCCCGGTAAGAAACAAACATTGGTTCTGTTTGTTGACGAAACAGTACTTTGGTTAGTAGATCATTAGATTAATTAGGTCTACACAGTACACATACCCTTCGCTTCAGCTTCGTCCAGTGATCTGTGTCTAGTTTACTTAACAGTTGTATTAATGGTAGCTCATGTTTCGACCAATGTGACAGCTCCTTGCGGTCGCCATATCTGCAATTAATAATGATAATAATTATATGATATTAGAAATAGATTTGTCCGAGTTTTCCCTCTCTTTTGACAAATGAGCACATTACAATAACGTTGACTGCGCTTAAATCATCTTGGTTATCAGCATGCATTGTGGTACACGATCATGGGACAGCGCATCAGTGATAGCACATTACACAAAAAGAGATGTATTGGCTGCATTAGGTAAAACATGTTGGTTTAGCCTGATGTTTGGCTTCTAAAAGACTCTCGTTATAATTTACAGCAATGATACGTGTGTAGTCATGGTTCAGTATTCAAACAAGCCAACAACCCAACAACCTTTTCTGTCGATAATAAGATTTAATTATGTCGTAACTAATGATGAAAGTCAATCTAAAATGATTATATTAGTATTCCAGTTCATGTTCTCTGAGTTTGTGTATCGTAAATGACAGATTCAAGGATAGACTTTAATCCCTTGCTCAAACATAAAACACAATTCGAAATGACTTGATAAACAACATACAATAGACCAAGCCGTTTTTTCAAACAAAGTCCCAGAGAACCTGCACGCAAGGAAAAACTATGAGTTCCATAGTTTTATTCTCGGTTTCACGGAAACTATAGGTTTTTAGTTGTGCTCTTGAACTGAATATTGGCATCAACGAGTGCTAGTGAAGACGTTACTTTGATGATTTCACAACTAATCCCCAAGCAAGCATATGTTGTAAGAATATTTGCAAGAAGGAAAAAGTATAAAATTTTGTAAATCTACATTTTCTTACCTGTAGTCCCAAATTTTAGGAAACTCTCGCTTAAAACTTTCATTTGCTGGGGCAAATTTTACTGTCTTTCCTGCCATCGCGATGCTCGATAAGAAGTACCTTATGTCCAGACGTAGTTCTTTGATAGATTTTACTCTAAACAGAGTAGCTAAGGAACCACAAATCTGTATTCATAAGCAATTATCGCTTCTTCTGTTAGGCAAAGCACCCATGGGAGATGCTTTTGTTCCGAGGTGAATGGCTTAAGCCACAAGATAATTATCTATTTACATATAAATATTGATATACATATGCTAGACTGTAGTGAGTGGTTTGTGTTAATCTCGTCTCGTAAGATTGTCTTAACGGGTGAAATATTTAGTATAATTATATTGTAAGTGACGTTTTTCGTTAACTTTAGCAATGAAAAAGTTTTTTGTAAAGGAAAGACAAAGATATGATGCAAAGGTTCTGCATTCAAAATAATTACACATTGTTTGTCATCATCGAAGCTAAGGCAGTAACCACGTGACTTCACATGTTTGTAATTATCGAAGCTAAGGCAGTAACCACGTGACTTCACATGTTTGTAATCATCGAAGCTAAGGCAGTAACCACGTGACTTCACATTGTTTGTAATTATCGAAGCTAAGGCAGTAACCACGTGACTTCACATGTTTGTAATCATCGAAGCTAAGGCAGTAAACACGTGACTTCACATTGTTTGTAATCATCGAAGCTAAGGCAGTAACCACGTGACTTCACATGTTTGTAATTATCGAAGCTAAGGCAGTAACCACATGACTTCACATGTTTGTAATCATCGAAGCTAAGGCAGTAAACACGTGACTTCACATTGTTTGTAATCATCGAAGCTAAGGCAGTAACCACGTGACTTCACATGTTTGTAATCATCGAAGCTAAGGCAGTAAACACGTGACTTCACATTGTTTGTCATCATCGAAGCTAAGGCAGTAACCACGTGACTTCACATTGTTTGTCATCATCGAAGCTAAGGCAGTAACCACGTGACTTCACATTGTTTGTCATCATCGAAGCTAAGGCAGTAACCACGTGACTTAAATTACCAACAGTATAGTAGAATACAAAAATCTTTATTCAAATTTGCATTTTTCATGCTAGTATCTCCGAATAAAATAATTACCCACAAGATTAGTTTTTTTACGCCTAAAACCTTATCTAGTTGTCTGAAAAGACATGCAGAATTTTTCCATGCAGAATTTCCACAGAACTTCCATCATCTGTGCTCACTCTAACACGATGCTCAGTAACTATTATCCCTGAACTAAGTGTTCAACAGAAAGTTCGGCTTTTGTTGTCCCAAATATCTTTCCAATTCAAAAGACTATCGTATCCTTACGAAAAACAAGGGCTTTGATCTCTCTAATGCTGTCCTTTTTTTGTCCTCTTGGGTATAGGGCCTCCATGGGTAACGATAACGACATTCAATCAATCTTTTATTTTTAACTGCCTGACAGGACATTCTAGCATGACGAAGATTCATTATGGTCGGTTAGTTCTATAAACCTAGGAAGAAAAGAAATTGCTGAGGAAGTAATTTTAAAGAATAGGCTATGATAGGATGGTTCCAGTACCAATTAACTTCGCCTGTAAATAAGTGAGAAGTTAATTGAAAGCATTTTTCTTTTTTATTCAGTGAAAGTTCTGAGTGACCTGTCGTTAACAAGTGTGAAAACTCCGTAACGAAATTGGAAAGGAAAATGTATGAAAAAAGTAGGGGGGAAAGCAAAAAAAAGGAGAAAAAAGGCGGATATTACGGAAAGAGGAGCAGAAGCATTGTCCTTGTATATCCATGCTAATAACGAATTACTGTAAATATCTATGTGCTCGGTTATCTAGTATAAAATGGTTCTAAAAACAGTATACAAATTAGAACAGTCCACGAAAAATAGAATAGAAGCAAAAAATAAAGAAAAGAAAATTACAGTCGGTCGAAAACTTCGTTTTTTTACAGCATGATTTCTGTCGAATGTTTTGAGAGCAAATATTTGTGACAAGCGTTCTTTCCTTGGCAT
The DNA here is from genome assembly GCA_964019055.1 of Anthopleura xanthogrammica. Lineage (NCBI taxonomy): Eukaryota > Metazoa > Cnidaria > Anthozoa > Actiniaria > Actiniidae > Anthopleura > Anthopleura xanthogrammica. The sequence continues at coordinate 15,748,509 of OZ025212.1, forward strand.
CTTGGCGTGACATTCTCATACTCCAACAACTAACTCTGTCTTGTTTTACACCGTGCTTAATCAATAATTCGCTTTCATTTACTCTTCCAACCAAAGTTACAATTTTTTTCTTGGTACCTGACCATTTTGACTTGTTTTTCCTGTCTAGTGAGCTTTTTCTTGGCTCGTATGAAAGAGAAACTAAAATTATTTGACATGACGCTTAAGTTCGGCTGGAAGTCAATAAGAAAGATGTAAATTAGATCTTTTTATATCGTTTAGAAATAGAGCCTCAACTTTGCTCGCTAAAATATAGCAAGAAAAATGTTTGTGTGTTAGTGTTGTAATGAGGCACTTTTCATATGAACTCAACTATTTGATTTTATAGGTTATTATCGATAGACTTTTATTATCTTGTGATTGAAATTCAGTTGCTACCCGAGAAAAAGGCAAAGTAGAACTAAAAAATAAGGTTTTCGTCGCTACTATTTCAGTTCAATAGTTCTATTTCACTTTGCAAAGAAAGAAAAACTTTAAAACAAGTTTTAGAATAGGTTTTTGAAGGCGAAGTCATTAGTTTTAGATTTTGTAGCATTTTTTTTCTTATGACGCACTAAAAACAACCCGTTGTCGCAGTGTCACTCGTGTAAACACGAATGGCGTCACGTCATTTCTAGCTTGTGTTTGTACCTGCTCGGAAAATCTTCGTATTCTAATAGAATTTTGAATTATATTCAAAATTAACCACCAGAATAGACTAATGAAATAACAATCTTCTCAATAGTAGCCTGCAAAGCTATTGTCATCGCCGTCGGATGAAAAAATTCTCGATTTTTGTACATTTCACATTTTCTATACCAAGTCTTGAAGTAAATTTCTCGCAATTACTTCGAAAGCAAAAAATTCCACCAATAAACGAAGTAATATCCTGAAAAATATTTATTCGAGCTTTCTTAATTTAGTGCTTTAGGGAGTTTTATTTGCGCCAACTGCTCTTAAAACTTCCGCAAAATTTTGCAACAAGCACAAAGTTTTGACACTGGGCGCCTTTGTTAGGCTATATTGGATGTTCCCTCTGTGGTCCGCATCTTGGCTATATGTAAATGCTTCCCAGCTGGCGTGTGTTTACTCCTGAGGCATCAACGCTGAAAAATCGTATTTTATCTCTCATAAAAAAAGATTTGAAAATTTGTCTTCGCTTTGCACGGAAGGGATTTAATCACAATGTCGCAGCACCCAAAGTACGCAGATATGATCCTTGCAGCCGCTAAGGCTCTTGGTGGAAAGGGAGCTTCAAGACAAGCCATAAACAAGTATATCGTCAAGGAATTCAATCTGACTGAAAACAAACATCATCATGCGATGCTGAACCAAGCATTGAAAAGGTGTTCTGCACCTAAAGGAACGCTCGTCCACAGCAAAGGGAAGGGCGCTGCTGGATCATTCAAAGTAAGATCTGCAGTACCTGATTCAAAGACGAAGAAGGCCGCTGTCAAACCAAAACAGGACAAGAAAAAACCCGCAAAAAAAACATCTCCCAAGAAGGCCTCCCAAGAAAAGCCAAAAGAGACCAAACCAGCAAGCAAGCCAGAAGCAGTCAAGAGTTCTCCTTCAAAACCTAAGACCCCCAAGGTAAAGAAAAGCAAGAAGTCTAAAGCAGCATCGCCAAAGAAACCCAAGGTGGTCAAAGCAAAAAAGGCGCCGAAGAAAGCAGCCACAAAAAAGATCGCGAATAAGTAAAAACAACAGTGCTATACTGGTACATGTTCATATTGTATTTAGATGGTAAAGCAGCTTGATTTTAATAAGATTATTGACGATAGTTCCGAAGCATTACGAAGAAGGGATACTTAACCGCGCTATCTTTATTGAAAACATTATAAAATCGTTACTTCCTAGTGTCGACCAATCTTGTATCGTATTTTATATTCAGTGTAATGTCCTATTTTTTACTCTGCGGAGATAGATTACTAAGTTCCAGGTAAAATGTATTTAATATGATGCAAAAATTGTATTGTAAAAAGAAAACTTTTTATATTGCAAAATAAAAATATAAAATTAATATTTTATTGCTCGTGTCCAGTCTCTTCTCTTACAAGAAATAAGGGGGGTACTGGGTCGACCATAGGTCAAAGAACTAGAATATATGGGAAAAACCTTTATATGCTTGTAGGTCAAACAAACTAAAGTGTGTTACCATAACAACTAAAATTTCTTAAAATTAAACGTAAATTTCAGTTAAACGTGTTTACTCTTCCTTCCCTTAAAAGCATCAAGTGTTTTTTTTCTTCTCGTGTTTTAAAAACATTTCCATTATTTATGAAGGATGGGCAAACCGGCTTTTTGGCCATTCTCAACTAAAAAGCATGGAATATAGCTCATGGGGGATCAAAGATTGAAGCCCTATAACCAGGGTACCCTTCATTTTGTACCTTGGATATTGGTGATCAAAGATTGAAGCCCTATAACCAGGGTACCCTTCATTTTGTACCTTGGATATTGGTGATCAAAGATTGAAGCCCTATAACCAGGGTATCCTTCATTTTGTACCTTGGATATTGGTGATCAAAGATTGAATCCCTATAACCAGGGTACCCTTCATTTTGTACCTTGGATATTGGTGATCAAAGATTGAAGCCCTATAACCAGGGTATCCTTCATTTTGTACCTTGGATATTGGTGATCAAAGATTGAAGCCCTATAACCAGGGTATCCTTCATTTTGTACCTTGGATATTGGTGATCAAAGATTGAAGCCCTATAACCAGGTGTATTTCCTGACAATCTAAAGCTAGCTAATGTTATACCTGTCTTTAAAAAAGGATCTCAGATAAGTGTTAACAATTATAGACCAATTTCTTTGTTATCAATATTCAGTCGAATTTTTGAGAAACTAATCTTTAATCGATTTATCCATTTTATTAACAAAAAAGACATATTATATAATAAACAATTTGGCTTTCGCTCTAAGCATTCCACCTTACAAGCTATTCTACTAATTGTGGACAAAATTCAGTCTTCCACCTTTTTGCTGATAAATCCTTTGTTTATATTACAAAAAAAGTGCTTACGCCTTATGACTTTTAGTGAGTTTAATGACCATACTAATCCTATCTTTATGAAATTGAAGTTACTCAAACTTCCGGCACTTGTATCTTTGTACACAGCATTATTTATGTATGACTTCAACTCAAAAACGTTACCAGTTGCCTTTCGGTCCTTTTTTCAGGAAACTAACAAAAGGCACTTCTATAATACTAGACTCGCTTCAAAATCCACATTTGCCCTTCCCAAATCAAGAACAAATTCAATATAAGATTTTCTGGCACCCAAATCTGGAATTCAATCAATGAATCTTATAAAAAATTATCCAGAAGTAAATTTAAAGTTAAATTAAGTGATCACCTTCGTGAAACTCAATCCACTTGATTCGTCTATAATTTGTACTTAAATAATTTAGTATCTTTTCGATGCATTAGTCATTATAATTTCATATCTTCTACTAGTCGTTATAATTTCTCACAACTATTAATATTCAATTAGTTCATTTTAGTCATTCTATCCTACTGATCTACGATCTATTCTATTACTTTTTTTTTCATAAATATCTTCTATATTGTTTCATTTGTGTAGTTAGTTTGTTTTTCCCCCTTCTCATCTTTAATTCGTTTGTTACTTATGATATCATATAGTTTTTCTCCCCTCGACCTTATTGTATGCTATTGTAAATCAAATTTAAAAGCTTTCTATCTTGGTTAACGTTTATAGTTATTATACATAGCTTGTGTCTCAATTTAGGTTAAGTTATAATTCTTTGTAAATGTAATGTAATAACAAAAAATGACACTAAAAAAATATATGTATGTATGTATAATTTTGTCATCTTATTGGGCTATTCCTTCGTCTTATTGGGCTATTCCTTCGTCTTATTGGGCTATTCCTACGTCTTATTGGGCTATTCCTTCGTCTTATTGGGCTATACCTTCGTCTTATTGGGCTATTCCTTCGTCTTATTGGGCTATTCCTTCGTCTTATTGGGCTATTCCTTCGTCTTATTGGGCTATTCCTTCGTCTTATTGGGCTATACCTTCGTCTTATTGGGCTATTCCTACGTCTTATTGGGCTATTCCTACTTCTTATTGGGATATTCCTACGTCTTATTGGGCTATTCCTTCGTCTTATTGGGCTATTCCTTCGTCTTATTGGGCTATTCCTTCGTCTTATTGGGCTATTCCTTCGTCTTATTGGGCTATTCCTTCGTCTTATTGGGCTATTCCTTCGTCTTATTGGGCTATTCCTTCGTCTTATTGGGCTATTCCTTCGTCTTATTGGGCTATTCCTTCGTCTTATTGGGCTATACCTTCGTCTTATTGGGCTATTCCTACGTCTTATTGGGCTATTCCTTCGTCTTATTGGGCTATTCCTTCGTCTTATTGGGCTATTCCTTCGTCTTATTGGGCTATTCCTTCGTCTTATTGGGCTATTCCTTCGTCTTATTGGGCTATTCCTTCGTCTTATTGGGCTATACCTTCGTCTTATTGGGCTATTCCTACATCTTATTGGGCTATACCTTCGTCTTACTGGGCTATTCCTTCGTCTGATTTGGCTATACCTTCGTCTTATTAGGCTATACCTTCGTCTTATTGGGCTATTCGTACGTCTTATTGGGCTATACCTTCGTCTTATTGGGCTATTCCTTCGTCTGATTTGGCTATACCTTCGTCTTATTAGGCTATACCTTCGTCTTATTGGGCTATTCGTACGTCTTATTGGGCTATACCTTCGTCTTATTGGGCTATTCCTTCGTCTTATTGGGCTATACCTTCGTCTTATTGGGCTATACCTTCGTCTTATTGGGCTATTCGTACGTCTTATTGGGCTATTCTTTCGTCTTATTGGGCTATTTCTTCGTCTTATTGGGCTATTCCTTCGTCTTATTGGGCTATTCCTTCGTCTTATTGGGCTATTCCTTCGTCTGATTTGGCTATACCTTCGTCTTATTGGGCTATACCTTCGTCTTATTGGGCTATTCGTACGTCTTATTGGGCTATACCTTCGTCTTATTGGGCTATTCCTTCGTCTTATTGGGCTATTCGTACGTCTTATTGGGCTATTCGTACGTCTTATTGGGCTATTCGTACGTCTTATTGGGCTATTCGTTCGTCTTATTGGGCTATTTCTTCGTCTTATTGGGCTATTCCTACTTCTTATTGGGCTATTCCTTCGTCTTATTGGGCTATTCCTTCGTCTTATTGGGCTATTCCTTCGTCTTATTGGGCTATTCCTTCGTCTTATTGGGCTATACCTTCGTCTTATTGGGCTATTCCTTCGTCTTATTGGGCTATTCGTACGTCTTATTGGGCTATTCGTACGTCTTATTGGGCTATTCCTTCGTCTTATTGGGCTATTCGTTCGTCTTATTGGGCTATACCTTCGTCTTATTGGGTTATTCCTACTTCTTATTGGGCTATTCCTTCGTCTTATTGGGCTATTCCTTCGTCTTATTGGGCTATTCCTTCGTCTTATTGGGCTATACCTTCGTCTTATTGGGCTATTCCTTCGTCTTATTGGGCTATCCCTACGTCTTATTGGGGTATTCCTTCGTCTTATTGGGCTATCCCTACGTCTTATTGGGGTATTCCTTCGTCTTATTGGGCTATTCCTTCGTCTTATTGGGCTATACCTTCGTCTTATTGGGCTATTCCTTCGTCTTATTGGGCTATTCGTTCGTCTTATTGGGCTATTCCTTCATCTTATTGGGCTAAATTGTCGTCTTATTGGGCTATATTTTCGTGTTAGAGCTTAATTTAAATCTTTATTCAATGCTTTACAAGCTGTTAAATATCAAAATTACATATTTTTTATAAATATTCAAGTATTAAATTTTTAATTTTAATTATCGAAATTTTTAAGGTTTTACCTGATTTATTTTCACTGAGTTTCTTTATTATGCAAGAAAGCATTTCTAAATAGCTTGATATAAATGTTCAAAAAAGTTTTTAGTAAATACTTTCTTAGAGACACTTAGAGTGATTCTCATAAACCCGTGAACTGAAATACACTTTAGCGTATTACACTCTACTTCAATCTGATTCTTTTGTTTTCTATTGTGTTTATCTGACTATTACACTTTAATTAGTACACTTTGTTTCACGGGTTAATGAAAACCACTCTATAATGAATGCTGGTTTAAATAAAGAGGACATGGAATAGGAAGTGAGGAGATTGATAATAAGGTTTGCATAGAAACGTTTTCTAGATGGATCTAGGTCAGGGTATGACTAACACCTCTTCCCAATGTATCATGTGATCGTTACCAGTCTTATAATATTAAGATTATTGCGACGGTTTGCCAGTCCTCTCCCCTCTTATTGTTGTTTCAGGTCACTACTGTTTGATCTAGACACTTCCTCTGTAATCAATAAACTGTTTGTCGCCATGGTAACCGAGGAGTGTTTTTATGCGGAAGGTGTTTGCTTGATCGAGTGATGCTGTTTCCGATAGAGAAGGGTTTCGATGTCTCCAATACCAGGTTCTTTTTCATTAAATTCATCCTCATGTTTCTCCTGTTCAGACAACCTCTCCTCTTTATCGCTAACTGCATTCCTAATCGGCTCATTTTCCATTTCATTTGTCTTTCCAATGCCAAGGATTTCATTGAAGACTTCATCATCACTCTCGTTTGAATCTTCGATACTATTGAATGATGGGACATTGTAGTAGTCACGTGACTCGTCCACGGAGGCTGGGTCGAAGTACGGGTTTTCTCTCATCATCATTTCCTCAAATGTTTCACGAATTTGAACGAAGGTTGGTCGTTCTTCGGGCTTTTCTTTCCAACAGTTCATCATTATGCGATACCTATTAACAAATGCAGCACTCATTATGACTTCATACATAATCTTATTGTTGGGATCCCTGTAGCCTCATGTATACGAGGGGGAATGGTGTTGAATAAGTAGAGTTAACTGAAGAGAATCAAACAATAACTTACACTTCATCATCGCAAGTATCTGGTTTTTCCATTCTGTTTCCATCCTTCAAGAAGTTCAACAATTCCTTATTGGTTTTGGCCGGGTACGGTGTGCCACCTACACAACATGACAACAAACATTAACAGTCGATCAGTGAAAACTAAATAAAAATAAGAATACTGGCACATAATAACTGATCTTTACTTTTGAATTGTCGATTGGTAAAAAAAGAAATGGTTTTCGAGAGAATATCTAGACCAGGCGGGCTTCCTGTGTCATTGCAAATAAGTAGTCAGATCACGTAACTATTTCATTCTCAACATTTTCACCTTCCAAATGACACAATTCATAACAAATTTTTTAGTTTGTTTCGTCTCCTTTTTCTAAAAAACACATTCATTAAAACGAGATAAAGTTTAATTAGCTTACCGAGAGTTACGATCTCCCAAAGTAAAACTCCAAATGCCCATCTGAAACAAAAGAGTTACAATAAATAAAAGAGGACTGGAAATACTAGAGCAGCTTTCGTATGAGCGTAAAAAGTCAAGACAAACGGTACGGTTACGGCGCGGTTACGGCACGGCACGGTTACGACACGGTTACGGCACGGTTACGACACGGTTACGGCGCGGCGCGAATATTAAGGTACCGAATGCTAAATCTCTTCATACACGGCACAGCACTGACACGGCAAGGTGGCAAAAGCTCCCACAGTTTTTGACCGGTTGAGAAAGTTGAGAAGAGAGCATTGAAAAGAAACCGAAGATTCAATTTCTAAATCAACTTACACATCACTTTGACTTGTGAATATTTGGTCAAAGATGGCTTCGATGCTCATCCACTTCAAAGGGAGTCTTCTGGCCGTCCTTGCTCGGTAAAGATCCTCGTACATGTGACGAGTCAATCCAAAGTCCGCTACTTTAGCTTCTTTGTTGTTTCCAACCAAGATGTTACGAGCAGCGAGATCACGATGGACGTATCCACGTTTGGAAATGTATTCCTGGAAGAATATATAAAAAATGACTGATAGGGAAGTGGTTACAACCCTTACTGAGCAAGCGTACAAGTTCTGAGCAAACTCTCACTTCTAGGGTCTCTGGACTTGCCATTACATGTTATTAGAGTTTGTTAGGTCTCACCCTTGATTCGAGGGTTTTTTTCTAAAGGTTCCCTGGTTTCCCTCCCTCCGGCTGCAAAAACTCAACTTGCTAAATTTCAATTCGATCTATGAGTTACCGTGCCCAGGGGTTGTTTTTGGGTTGGATAGAATTAATGTTTGATTGCTAATGAACTTACCATTCCCTGAGCCACTTGCCAAGCAAAGGCCATTAGATCCCCGGATGTAACAACTTCGTCATCCAATTCATCATCTTCGAGGGAGACAGGATTAGATGGAGGAGTGGAAGGATCTTTTCCAGAAATCTTCTTCACTGCAACCAGTTGTATACCGCCGTCTTCGCTTTCGTCCTGAAACCCGGCATTAGTGTTGGTATAGAAACTTTTATAAACAGGCTGTCAAATTGAAAATGAAAACAAAATGTCCCATATGAATGAATGAATGGATGGATAGATGAATAAATGAATTGATAGAATTATTATATTACTGAATGATTATGAATCAATGAATAAAAGAATAAAGGAATGCATTAGTAAATAAATGTTATAATTAATTTCAGTTATTATTAAATAATTCATTAATTTATTATTTTATTAATTAACTAATTAATTAATAAAGATGGATGGATGGATGGATGGATGGATGGATGGATGGATGGATGGATGGATGGATGGATGGATGGATGGATGGATGGATGGATGGATGGATGGATGGATGGATGGATGGATGGATGTAAAATAATTTCTCAGTACTATCAGATGTTCATTAAGTACTTGATATTTACCTGCAGACTTGCCTCTGCCCTCGGCTTGCCGTTCATGTTAAAGTACGACTGGCAATATGTGGAGTGATTCGGACCACGAGAATCACTTTCTGGATATTGTTTGTTCTGTTTTATAGTAAATAAAACGAGAATCGTGTCAAGGGTGATGTAATGATAAATCTAGTGTCGAAGTCCCAGACTTTGCAACACATGTCGGTTGACGCTAATCCAATTCAATCTGTAAGTCCTGCCCTGACTTAGAGTTTACTCATTATTTTACTTACATTTCCTCGCCTCTTTCTAAGGTAGTGCAGTAAGTCACCGTTTGGCAAGTATTCCACAATAAGGAACATAGGATCTCTGATAGTACCACACCCCAGCATGTTGACGATGTTACGGTGAGAACCAACGTCCTTCATCAGTTGTATCTCTTTAAGGAATTCCTTTCTCTGATCGTCATTCTCGTTAACGTCTGAGGAAAGATAACAAAACTAGTATTAAAAAGACTGGATATTGGTTATGTTGGAGGTTAGTAAGAAGAATTAGAAAAAGACGAGGAAGAAAAAGAAAATGAAAACAACAAGAAGAAAAGAAGGAGGAGAAGAAGAAGATGATGATGATCAAGAAGAAGAGAAAACCAAGTTGTATAATGAAGTTGAAGGAAAAGGTAGAGGAGAAGATGATGATGATGATCAAGAAGAAGAGAAAACCAAGTTGTATGATGAAGTTGAAGGAAAAGGTAGAGGAGAAGATGATGATGATGATCAAGAAGAAGAGAAAACCAAGTTGTATGATGAAGTTGAAGGAAAAGGTAGAGGAGAAGATGATGATGATGATCAAGAAGAAGAGAAAACCAAGTTGTATGATGAAGTTGAAGGAAAAGGTAGAGGAGAAGATGATGATGATGATCAAGAAGAAGAGAAAACCAAGTTGTATGATGAAGTTGAAGGAAAAGGTAGAGGAGAAGATGATGATGATGATCAAGAAGAAGAGAAAACAAGGATGCATAATGAAGAAGAAGAAGAAGAAGAAAAAGAAGAAGAAGAAGAAGAAGAAGAAGAAGAAGAAGAAGAAGAAGAAGAAGAAGAAGAAGAAGAAGAAGGAGAAGAAGATGATGATGATGATCAAGAAGAAGAGAAAACAAAGATGCATAATGAAGAAGAAGAGAAGGAGGAGAAGAAGGAACAATAATAATAATAAGGCAAGCAATAAATCAAATCATTGGCACTCATACCATGAAGCATCTTGACCGCCACAAGACATTGATCGTCACCCCTGCTTGATCTTGTACTTCTGATAGTGCTTCTCCTTCCCAAGCTCATACTTGAGGAGCCAGTGTTTGTTGATTTTTCTGGAAATTCTAATAGCATTCCTTTGTAGACTTTACCGAATGCGCCCTCGCCGATGACCTCAATCAGATCAAGGTTATTTTGAGAAACTTCCCAGTGGTCAATGATGAGCCCTTTATGTCTGAAGACAAGAGGAGCACAATAACAAAAATCAATAGGATTTTATACTCATTCCATTTCATGGCGCCGGCTATTCGGTGCTTGGATGTACGGGCTAAACTAAACATCGGGCATCGGGCAAAATGCTGCCTCACATCCGGGACTTTAATTCGCTTGAGTGACCCGCGAAATTCAAAATTCTAATTGAATATTAGTGATAATTACAGAGAAACACAGTGCAACACATGCTTGAGTATTTAAGAGGCTTTTAAATACTCAGTCAAGCATAAAAAAAATAAAACCTTTCCAAAAATATATACTATAAGTATACAGCAAGAGAAGTAATTTGTTGTTGGAATTATTTTGTCTTAATGAACGATAACAAATATAAAAATCTAAATTTTTTTCTAAAATTCAAATATAAAAATGTCTAGGGCATTATAAAATTGACCCACAATCCTTTGCGCGCGTGTCTTATTTTGAACTCTCACTGGGCAAATTGAGGGTAAGCCTCGTTTTAAAGCTAAATCCTTCGTCCACATAACTTTATTACAGCGGCTGCTAGGGTGACGTTAGTTGTAGGCCAGCGGTTATCTAGTATTTACGAACCTGTCAACTTTGCCATTCTCGACGTCTTTTTGCTTTTTCCAGCGAAGGAAGAAAAGCAAGAGCAACAACAGGATGGCCAGGAAAACAAGTATGCCGACAACCAACAGTGCAATCTGACCAGAACTCCAACCCGTACTTTCTGGGGAAAATATAATTTGCAAGATAATATCATGATCATGTTTAACCCTCCGGAAAAATGGCAGAAGGAAATGGTAACAATAAAAGCATTCAATCGAGGCTTCAAGGTAGTTTCAAAGGATTATTCAAATTTGAGCCTTGCAGCCTATACGACGTGACTCTTTCGTATCACCATGTATACTGGAGAATATTCATACCTGGTACACGAATTGTTAGTTTCCAAGGTTTGCCTTGAAAAGCGTTAGTATTTTCAAACACTGGTGTCACCTTGAAAGAATGAAACATTCGTTAGATTTTTTTTTACTTGTCATGATTACAGATTAGCATCCCACATTGGCCAATGCAGCTTTAAGAGCTTATAGCCATTCGGAAAAAGCCATATTGTTCAAATAATGGAGTTTTACTGGAGAGAGAGAGAGAGAGAGAGAGAGAGAGAGAGAGAGAGGTATTTTTATTGTTTAGTTTGACTCACCGTTATCTCTATCTGTTCTTTTTGGCGAATGTTGCTTATAGTGTAAGATGTGTCCGTCTAAAAAAAAACAATTTGGCGAAATTAGGAGCAGGAGCAGGAGCAGGAGCAGGAGCAGGAGCAGGAGCAGGAGCAGGAGCAGTAGGATAGTGAATTCGGTCTAAGGAGTAAATCAGAAAAAGAGAGAGTGAGGAGGGGAGAGGGTGGAAGGGAGAGAGGGGAGGAGGTGGAACAGGGTTATCAAAGACTCTCAGAAGCCATCAATTTTACTTGACTTAAGAAAGAAAAACACTCAAGCAATTTTCAGGAAAAAATGCTTTCATCCTCAGCTTCAATTTCTTAACCACTTTTTTTGTTTTGACGTCATGATTTAGGTTTAACCGTAAATATACTGATAATTACCGTTCTGCCAGGCAGACATTTTCTCTTGGTAGAGGACTTTGAAGGACAATCATGTTCGTCGCCAGGGTAACCAGTCAATTTATAAGAGACCTTGTAGTACGAAACGTTTCTCTGAAATGATGGAGGCGACCATCGCACCGACAGACGATACAAATCGTTGGTTTTGATGAAGTCGTGTTGGAAGCCTTGTATCTTGAGATCCTCATTCCCTAGAACTGAAAAATAATGACGATATATTATGTGTGAGTTAGCCATGCCCTGACTTAGATCAGCCCAGAGATTGTTTCAGGGTTCTATCTGTGAGTTAGCCATGCCCTGACTTAGACCAGCCAAGGGGTTGTTTCAGGGTTCTATCTGTGAGTTAGCCATGCCCTGACTTAGATCAGCCCAGAGATTGTTTCAGGGTTCGATCTGTGAGTTAGCCATGCCCTGACTTAGATCAGCCCAGAGGTTGTTTCAGGGTTCGATCTGTGAGTTAGCCATGCCCTGACTTAGATCAGCCCAGAGGTTGTTTCAGGGTTCGATCTGTGAGTTAGCCATGCCCTGACTTAGATCAGCCCAGAGGTTGTTTCAGGGTTCGATCTGTGAGTTAGCCATGCCCTGACTTAGATCAGCCCAGAGGTTGTTTCAGGGTTCGATCTGTGAGTTAGCCATGCCCTGACTTAGATCAGCCCAGAGGTTGTTTCAGGGTTCGATCTGTGAGTTAGCCATGCCCTGACTTAGATCAGCCCAGAGGTTGTTTCAGGGTTCGATCTGTGAGTTAGCCATGCCATGACTTAGATCAGCCCAGAGGTTGTTTCAGGGTTTGATCTGTGAGTTAGCCGTGCCCTGACTTAGATCAGCCCAGAGGTTGTTTCAGGCTAGGGTTCCGCCTTGAGTTAGCCTATTGCGACGCTTCTGAAAATGTTCTTAAGACTGCTTTCGGAGTTCAAGAGATGGCTACATGTAAACTTATGGGGGGAGGGGGGGGGGGGTGGGGGGGTGGGGACGCCTTGCAAAAGCGCTGGAAAAACTAACGATAGGTGTGACGTATGAATACCTGGTAGGTTTGCTTGCCCTTTAGCTGCTTCTGTTAGAATCCATGCATCACGATAAACTGGCAAAACCTGTTTTAAGGAGACAGATTGCATGTTTAGCAGGTTTAGTTTTCGTACTACTCAAGCTGAGGACCTCGGTGAATCTTGGGGGACCGCGGAAGAGGATATGTTTGAAATAATCATTGAAATCGTTTGAATTTCTGAATGTCTTTTCCAGGGGCCGGGAAGGAAAGTCAAGTGGAAATTCACTGGTGCGACGAAAAAGATCTGCAGTGAAAGCAATGACCCAGCACTGTACCTATATGGGTAATATATCCAAACATATAGTTTTACATCTTTACCTGGTAAGAAACATTTTGTGTGTAGTCCAGCCCTCTCACCACGTACCATAATTGTTGCTAGAACGGACAAAAACAACTACGTTATTCTGTTAGTCTCCTGATGCACTCGCATAACCTGCGCCCAGTTTCTATTTTTTTCAGCTTACTTACTAATACATAGTCTACAATTCGTTTATGAAATACCAAATGAAATGCATGATTGATTGAACGCAATCACATGAAGAGTTTGAAATCGTTTTGCGGTTTACAAGAAACGTAGTGAATGCTGACTCGATCTACTGGGAATAGTTGAATGTTTACCGTTGTATCGTGTTGGGGAACATCTCCCAGCACTGTATATGTGACATTGTATCCTTCGATTCTACTGTAGCCGAACTTTGGTTTAATCCATGAAATGTTGAGGGTGAATCGGTCTGCTGGTGACGTAGGCTGTTGAAGGTGATGTTGAATGTTTGTAATGATTGTCTCATTTGGTGGAAGTTCTGGAAAGAAACGAGGGAAAAATTAACACGACCTCTTATGATCGGGATGTTTTTACTTACTGAGATTATACATGACGGGGGAGGAGAAGGGGACTGGGACCCTTTGCCGTTCTTGTAATGTATTGCACAGTCGCTAATGCTCCAAGCTCATAGTTCTCAGGGTTAGCCTTAATATATGAGTAGAATTTGAATGTTCATATGTTCCAGAGAAGATACATACTTGGAATTCTAACGTGTTTGTATTGTTGAAGTTGTGCATTATTTGAATATCTTGACACTTAATGAGGCTAACCCGGAGTATACGATTCTGTATCAATACCTCGGTACCCATACGAAATGGTAAAAAAGAACCTATATTACCTGGCGTCTTGATCGTAATTACTTTGTCGATACCCAAATCATGAAAATCACTTCCAAAATACGGGGTTACCTGATGAAAAACAGAAAGAATTAACATGGCAGCCATGTTGGTTGATATGATGTTGTTTTGTAGGTTGGAAGGGGATTTATTTCAAAGCTTTCGGGTATAAATAGGAATACCAATGTAATCCCTGAAAATAAACGGAAATAAATTCCCTTTGGTCGAACATTTAGTATACATACTAGTTATACTATGGTTTCGAGTGGCCTACCGTGGAATATCCCACGAGTCACTTGTAGTTTCTATTATACACACGAGCCTTTAGGAAAGTATACAAAGAAAATACAAGTGACGAGTGGGGTATCCACGGTATGCCACGAGAAACCATCGTACAACCATTTTATCCCACACCATAGAAAATACAAATGCGTAGATTCAACGCGCAGTGCATGATGGGAAGGAAGTGTGGAATACCGACGAATATACAACGGCTTTCCTGTTTTCTGATTGGCTGTATTTTCTATGGTGTGGGATAGATAATGGTATAGTGTTGCGAGAATGAATGGTATCGGTAGATTTCCATTTTACATACCGTGACATTTCGTTCCAGGTTCGGGTTTATGTTGGACCGGATATAATGAGTATTGGGCTAAGTAAAACAATAATGAGAAACGTCCATCAAACTAACAGATCATCAAACAACATTAAAGAACATTTGAACTGCAGTTACGCCTCATAGCAGGGAGCCATGATTATACTCTAACTATAAACCATTCTCAAGTTATTCATTGTTATTCACAGTTATTCAAGGAAAGGTTATAACAATAAATAATGCTTGTGAGTAGAATGCTACAAGAAAAAAAATAGCAAAAGTCCTTACCGCTCTAATGCGGTCTATCCAACGGAAATTGAACTCCGGATGAATACCCTTATCGTATTGTATGTTATAAGATTCAGCAACTGGACACGGCTGCGTGGGAGCCAACCACGTGATATTTGCGGTGAACCGGAAGTCACTTTGGGTTTGAAGTGAATACGTGAGATTGCGAACTGCCTTGGCACTGTCAGGTGTTGGTAGAGGATCAACTGTAAGATTGATAAAACATAACATCAGTTTGAGCGCGCCGGCGATATGAGAGAGAGAGAGAGAGAGAGAGAGAGAGAGAGAGAGAGAGAGAGAGAGAGAGGTAGAGGTAGATGCCGAAAACAAAACATGATAAACTTACATGTGCAACAAAAGGACTTGTTCGTGCTTGGGAGATAATGACAGCCTACGACAACAAACAATATTTGAGATAAGAGATAATTATTGGATGAGGTTGAGCACGTGCACTGGCGTCATCGTTGCTATACCAACTTACCTTTGTAGTAATATTCAATGCTAATCGGTTTACTGGGTAGACATTCAGTCATAGAATACGCCTATCAAACAATATTAAGAACATGAAACGTGTAAGTGACCTATAATTGTTCATATGCAGTCCACTTCCTTGTACTTTAGAGTGTAATTATTAAAACTACTTAATGTATGGATGATATCTCATTTTAATTATAATTTTAGATTTGAATATAGAAATTCGGGGTCCATGATTGTTTGAGTGACCAGTGATTATGAGACGATTATAATTACAGATCTAGACTGGTCGAGCGGTGATTATACAGCTGTTAAGTTGTGACGCATTTCTGGGTCCAACTGCTCATAAAAACTTCTAACATAAAGCAAAAATGTTCTCAACTATTTAACCTCCACCTGAAACGATTATAACTCTGGACAACAAATACTGTCATGAAGAAAAAGTAGGAAAAATCTTTTAAAACTGGTTATCGTTTTGGACCCGGAAGTCGTTTTTTCATTCGATTGACGTCACACTTAAAAGCTCTACAATGTTTGTAAAACTAAAACCTTCTCTATCCTGGAGTTCTTCTTCTTTTCCTTACTTCTAATATCTAATTTTTCTTTGCCGAGACACATCATTTTGCGCGCAAACACCATAGAATCAGAAGTCGTGTATACTTACTGTAAAAGATATGTTGCAGGTCTTGGTTTTATCCGCAAAGTACATAAATAAACGGTTTTTATTGGAATCCTAGAATAAAGAAAAAAATTGAATATTGATGAAATCAACTAATTGTAATACCCTTATAACCACCTAATAACCAAACAATCAACCAACCAACCAACCAACCAACCCACCAACCCACCAACAAACCAATCAACAAACCCACCAACCAACCACCCAACCCACCAACCAACCAACCAACCAACCAACCAACCAACCACCCACCCAACCCACCAACAAACCAACCAACCAACCAACCAACCAACCAACCAACCAACCACCCAACCCACCAACCAACCAACCAACCAACCAACCAACCAACCAACCAACCAACCAACCAACCAACCAACCAACCAACCACCCACCCAACCCACCAACAAACCAACCAACCAACCAACCAACCAACCAACCACCCACCCAACCCACCAACCAACCAACCAACCAACCAACCAACCAACCACCCAACCCACCAACAAACCAACCAACCAACCAACCAACCAACCAACCAACCACCCAACCCACCAACCAACCAACCAACCAACCAACCAACCAACCAACCAACCAACCACCCAACCCACCAACCACCCAACCCACCAACCAACCAACCAACCAACCAACCAACCAACCAACCAACCAACCAACCAACCAACCAACCAACCAACCAACCAACCAACCAACCAACCAACCAACCAACCAACCAACAAATCAATCAATCAATCAGCCAACCGACCGACCGACCGACCGACTGCACGACCAGCCAATCAAGTGAAAGACAATCAGGCAGGTAGGTAAGTAGGAAAGATAAAAGGGTAAAAAGAAAATTAACTAAAAACGTAGGGGAGTAATCTTACCTTATTTGCTTGCCTTCCATCAACATGTATTAGGTTACATTGGCCACCTGTTTTCTTGGATATCCCGGCGTACTTTGTAACAATCGACGAACCTAAATTTGCACAATCAACGATAACAATTGAAAAGGAATAAGAAAAAGAAGAAAGAATAAGAATCAAGGAAAGAAACAGTAATAAATGATATATGTCCCCCTCCCTAATGCAAGTTAAAACTTACTCGGACTTGGTGTAAACCATACTCGAAACTCGAGTTGATCTCCACGGGCATTTGGGTTGAAAAACATTGAAGCATTATGTAGAGATGCGATGGCATCTGCTTTCTGGAAGTCTTAAAAGAATTAAAAAAATGTTTGTCGATGACACACATACCTAAACAATATAAATACCTAATTTAAAAAAAACACCACAATTTACAAAAAATGTATGGTTGGGTAGCAACACCTATTTCTTCTAAAATCTTGCAACATTAAAAATTCTCAACAATTAAGTAATAAAATTTAGTACTTCTTTGATTTAAAGTAGTTTTTTAAACTCAATATTCTTGATGACGTCATCGATGACGTCGATGGAGAAAAAATAGACACTTGCTTGAGGACTGTATGAGACGCTAGGGATAATATCCTACACTTACTACTAAGTAAATACTTACCAATAAGAGACGATTGTTGTCCTTCTACGAGTATACTGACTTCTGTGAGTGCAACCACGATGAAGTTAAAGTTTATTCCATCATACTTAAACCTATAAGTTGGCGGACTAACACTACAAGCATCTTGAGCCGTGAGGATCGCTCTTGGCCCTAAAAACACAAGCTAGAAAAGAAAGTCATAATTTGATAAATTAGTTATATAGTAACATTTGTTCCAGTATATAAAGAGGGAGTGTGACATTTTTTCCAAATTATTAAGATTTCTTTTTGTAAAGGTAGGAAAATTGCTTGTAACGTGCTGGAAGTAAGATTGATTATAGGATTCCCTCTCATAAAATTTTTTTTTATACGGTACTGACATAAAGTATGTACACATGCATGACGGTATAGGGAACACTGGCTTCCCAACCCCGGATTCAGCCAATCACAACATGTGGTCACATTTATAGAAACTTGACGCCACCTCCCCCTCCCTCCCCTTCTCCTCTGACAAAATCTAAAATCTGCTCATACGTACCCCTCTGAGCGGTGTTGGTGTGGCTAATTGCTTGTCACCAGTCATTGTCTCTTTCAACAAATAAACTACTGTCCCGCTGGCATTGACAGACGGTTGCCATGACAACGTCAATGTGGTAACATTCTTCGTAGTAGGCTGGACTACTCCTGGTTTTCCAATAGTGTTTCCATTCCCTTGGTAAATATTTGTCCAGTTTTTAGTAACTCCAAGGAAAGTACAACTCTGGTTACAGTAACTACTTCCATTTGGCTGTAAAAAGGAAAGACAACTTTGACATTTCTAGCGACCTTAATAGGCCATATTTACTACACAGGTCACGTGATCATACCATCTCTAAAATGAGCAGTTGTGTCGAAATGAACCACAGAAATGAAAAGAGCACATCGATATTAGCCATTCCGAGGTTAAGGAAAAAACTGGGTTGAGTTTGCATTGCAATGCATTGTGGGACTGTTTGCCGGAGGGGCCGAAATGGACGCCATCTTGGAAATAGGTACCCTAAAACAGTCCCACAATGCACTGCAATGCAAACTCGACCCAGAATGGCTCATTAGTATTTCCGTTGTTCACTTCGACACGTTGCTTGTTTTAATCTTATTGGGGGAGTAGAGTCACGTGACCTGCGATAGAAATGAACAACCACGACGTTAACTTACGCAATTTTGGGTGCAGTTTTCCACTGAATCAAAGTTCCTGTCACAAGGTATTTTACACTAAAGAAAAAAAAAACATTCATCAGTTTAAAAAATATTCACTGACCAATGAATCGATGTACCATACTAATGCATCTGTTAATGGATTCGAGGAGGAGCTAGGGTTATTAGTTGAATACTCATTTGACGAGATAATGGCTGGTTCAACAGTCATCAATACTGAAGGAAGTATATTAAAAAAAAAATACTAAATGAACTACGAAAAGGGGTTTGGTTGGATTCATATACCGACTATAGAAAGGACCTTGTTTATTATTGATGTTTTTCTTGGATTTTCATGTTTTGCGATTTCAAAGACTTTTAATTACCACGGCTTTTGCTTTCATTCATTAAAAATTTCATTAGATCAGACCGTTATGAAAGAAAACGTCTGGAGAAGTTTGGCTCACAAAAACAAGAAACTAAAAGCACTTTAAGCATTTTAAATATACCGTAAATAACACTATTGAAAGACGGCTTTATGAGTAACTGTAAGAAGCATCAGGAAACATACCTCCAAGCATTGGTTGGACAAACATCTTGAATCATTGATGGGAATATTAGAAACCTGTCCAATAAAAAACACAAGCAGCTGTTAAACGAGACTCCATGTACGAAACCAGTTATAACGTTTTGATTAAAGACATGTCTAAATGATTGAATCAACGTTATTTGCGTGACACGCGGAAATAATTATGTGCAGTAACTGTAATGAACTACGAATCGATATATTTTACTGAAACCTTTTAAGGACGTTTATAGGCAAAAGATCCTTGGTCAGATTTTTTTAAAGTTCTGCATGATGAACTACATCATACGTAAAACTGATGAGCAAACAAAAAATGGGGTCCCGACTTTGTTTAAATGATTGAAAGCTGTAGTACATGCATAGAACGCCACACATATAGGCCATAACTATAAGTAGCACTACCTTAACCATTCGACGAACTACAAGCACAGCCTATTCTAACATCAACAATAATACTGACTCATCACCACTG
This sequence comes from Anthopleura xanthogrammica, assembly GCA_964019055.1. Classification (NCBI taxonomy): domain Eukaryota; kingdom Metazoa; phylum Cnidaria; class Anthozoa; order Actiniaria; family Actiniidae; genus Anthopleura; species Anthopleura xanthogrammica. The sequence continues at coordinate 15,768,398 of OZ025212.1, forward strand.
AACTAAAAGAAACCAATTAAAATAACTGTAATAGTTTTTCACGCTTCAAGTTGTTCAATTCATTCTAAAAACATTAAGCTAACATAACTAACAGATCAAATATAAAAAATGAATCCATGCTTATAAGTAGGAAAAAAAAATTTCTTTATTTTATTTGTTTTTTTACTTTTATTTCATTTTATCGGATTGTACGTTGAAGGACATTATATAACAGATCTTAACAGATGACAAAAGCGGAAAATATATGAATCGTGCGATTTTTGCTTCAGGTCAGGAATAGTTTCTTGTTATTGAATACAATCAATCCAAACTTCTTTTCTCTTAGATATTGGCTGTCAAAAGCGAAAGAAAGGTGGAAGCGAAAGTCTATTTTGATCAAATATTAACTCAACTAGACTGAAGAACACAGAGAATCAAAAACGTGCCTCAAATTGTAAACATATAAATATTTGTCAGGAGATTAATGTTCAAGTTAATGAACGACTAGAGATGTGAAAATATAATAATATTCGATAAAGTTTCAAGTATTATTCCACACCTAGGAAATGTAAGATCAGAAAGGATTTTTTTCCTTACTTAAACGGAAATGTACCGAGAGTTAAGAGCACACGAGGTAATGGAATCAGCTTGAAAATAAAATTTAACGTGATGTTATCCTGATTAGCACGGAGCCTCAAGCACTGAAGCATTACTTTAACACTGAGTCAAAGTCAATGTCACAGCGCCACTAGAACAAACACTCTTCATACAATTCTTCATGTCTCGACTTGTTTTAGCAACACATTCATTTTACCCAGCACGTCAATTACCTTCAATTTTATTTAAATATAACTTATGATAAATAAATTCCGAATCTCCAAGGAAAATACTTGAAAAGTTTTCAACAAAATGATGTGTGACTGAAAATTCCGGTTTTAGTGAAAGAAGCAGTTTATTTCGTTTTGCCGATTCCTCACTTGTCGATAATTACGCCATTAAAGTATAAAATTGAGTCGCTTATTATTAAGATTAATTAATAAAGATATCAAAGACGATAATTATTTAAACTGTAGTAAAAAAAAGACATTGTTTGGATTTAGAATTAAAAAAAACGCAGATTTAAAATATACTTACCATTGTGATACAGTTCGCATAGCAGCGAGCTTTTCTAACCGTAGCTTCATCATCAAAGATACCACATTGCACAGACATGCAGAATAGCAGGACTAAGAGCGCGACCAGGTACGAACTTATTTTCATCTTCATTTTTTATGTTTTCTGCGAGACCAAATCATTCGACGTTCATCTCATTCTGTAAGTTTAAGAATATTAAAGTTATGATATGGTTCAGCACGCTTGACGTATGGATCGTTATATATACATGTGACGCACTCCGTCAGCGGATATGAGTCTTTAAATATATAAAAGAACCAGGGGGTGGTCTGATACCGCACGCATGATTTAATGCTCGTCTACCGACGGAAATACGTGAAATAATGTTGAAAACAAACAGTTGAGGCGAAACGATTGCTAAAACCCTTCTTTTCTCAGTACTAAAAGGGACTCACTCAGACTGAAATTATCTCGCTTAAAAACATTCACGCGAACAATATCCCTCCAAAATTATTGCTTATCTCCCCCGTTCTTGCCCGGTCGCAGACTGAACCGTAAAAGCTGTAAAAATTTGTTTAGATGTAGTTCATGGGCCCATCAAGTCAGTCTCACATGTTGCCGTCATATCTTGAATAAGACAACATGGAACTGGGATAATAATAATAAGAACTAGAATGAAAAGAAATGAGGTAGATAGAAATAAGAATTAAGCAGAATAATTAAAAGGTTAGGCACAGTTCAAACGTCGAACTTCACATGAGCCGAACGCATTGCAAATAAAAAAGCGGTCTTCTTTGATATCATTAGATTCGGCTCATGAGAAGTTCGAACGTTTGAACGTTTGATGTTTGAACTAAGCCTTAATGTACCATTTAAACGATACTTTTACCTGGTGCGTATATGTGTTGGTTTGTCACTGAATGGCGCGCCAATTATGCAATCAGACTGGAACTTCAAGCCGATACCAGAATCACGTCGACAAACAAAACCTAAACTTCCTTGGCCTTCCTTCAGTCTGTATTCTTTTGTAGATCAGTACCAACGTATTCTCTTTCTAAGAATGTGATTTTGTTTACGTCATTAATGGCAGAAGATCTTCTACGGTTTTTAAGGCAGGTTGCGCGCGTCAAACAACATTTGATCCGACGACATCCATTCCAAATACTTCAGTCGTACGAATGTAAATTGCTTTAAGTGTAGTAAAAAGGGGAAAAGACTTGGACATTAATGTAGTATTTACACAGGATGGCATTTTAAAGATGAGGTAAAGACAGCTGGTACTGAAGACTGGAATCATTAACGTGGTACAAGGGATTCACAACACGTTTGAGCTCAGTCGAACTTTCGTCAGCGATTGATCACCGCCAAAAATTTACACATCATCAGTGGTTTGGGTTTGATGAAGGTGTTGTCAGGCAACACGAAAAGCACGTTCAACTCTGGAACTTGGTCAGTTCTAAAAGAGCGTGTAAATCAAAGAAATCTAAATTTATTGTTGACTGAGTTCATCTGGCTAGTACCCAGTCTCTTGCCGTGATTTGCTTTGGTGAAAAGAATCTCATCAGATTCTGAACGGCTTCTTAATATCTGTTAATATTATTTTGCAACCTTTTAGAAGTCATCAATTACTACGTGATTTCAACTCAGTGAGTTACTGAAACCAATGTATTGTTCGACAATTGAATCAGATGACAACTCCTTCCCGGTTTAGCTTGGGTCAGACCGTGGTTCTGAATTCATCATCCGCGGTTAATATTCCACTTGCCAGAGCTGAAGGAAGAGGGTGTTCACGGTTTGTATCGTATGGTTTCAGTTTGTTTAGATCAGAGATGTTTAAGTATAGATGCAAGTCGGATTGAGGATAATATTAATGTCACAGAACAAGTCTGAAATTGAAGTGATAGATTGTCTTGTTCTAAGAGGATACTTGGCTTTCAGTTGCACGGACCAAATTTATACAGTACGGTCCAAAACTGATCATAAATGTGTATAAAGAAAATAAATATAAACAAGTGATTTGTGTTCCTGCCACAACTTGAAATAAATGAGGAAAATCAATCACGGTTTATGGGAAAACCTTTTAAAAAATGTTTACTTCTTCAACCTGAAGCACTATTCAAAAGATCGATGCCGGCAAACTTAGAAACTTACCAGAAGAAAGCGATGGTAACTCGTTGAATGATGTAATTAGTATACGCGGTGCTACAGAGAGGCCATACCGGCACTGGTGGCGTGTGAGCGGGCAAGAGTTGAAGTCCACAAAGTCTCTCTCTTTTCATATTTATAACTAAAATATAGTTCTAAAATTTCCATGTTAAAAAAACGTGACTTTTTGTCGATTTTTAAAGTTATTTGTTTTTGATTTTGTATTTGATAAAACGCCGGCAAATCGTGAAATAGAATGTAAATATGACGTCAGAGGAGAGCTGACTCAGATCTTCCGTTTGTAAGTCGATAATTAATGTGGACTGGCTTCATAAATAACATCCATAAATGTCATGATTTGCAATTTTGATTCAAATGCATAGTATGAGCATGTGATCATCATTAGTTATTTTAAAAGACCATTAAAATTTTGTCTCCAACCTTTGTACGTGTTGTCTGCTGTCTGTGCAAATGAAGGTCGGTATTAAATGTTCAAACAACTAAAGACTTTGTTAATTAGCGTCATTAACCGGAAAAGTTTATCAGTTTCTCACTTTCTTTTGAACTAAGGTTCGACTAAATCTTCTCATCCATTGAACTGAAGAAGACAATAATGCATATTAATATCATTACACAAAATATACGATACGCATGTTTGGACTAAAATAGAGCAATTTAATAATGTTCATATTTGGACAATACAACTGCTGACTTTAGGGAGGGAGGGTAGGGTGAAAACGTGTAGACTACAGAACGAGGAACACTGCAATATGAAACACTACACTTAATGAACGCCGATCTGGTTACATAGATATGTCCTGTGACAGGTAACCGGATCCCTACCGCTCCACTCCCATTAACCTATGTTAATACTTAACATCACAAAATAAATATATCGTAAAACTTCATCAGTGAGTAAAAGTTTTGAAGCTTGTTCACTAGGTAAATAACGAGATATTCGAATAATGAGTTTTTCACAAACCTCACTGTTTTCCTTGATTCGTCTTCTAAAATACACCAAGATCGATGGGTATCGGACGAGTTTTTGTGGACTTGTCCGCGTTACAGCAGTGAGCACCGATCTGAAAAGTCGTATTCGCAGCTGCAACTAAAGTCGCTGATTTAATGTCTCTTCCTAGACAGCGATATGGTCAACTGATAAACTGGCCAAGCCATACTTGGTTCATATTTCATGATTATTATATTTCTTAGAAGTCAACAGATCAAATCTCCGGTTTGAAAATAACTATACAAACAGGAAAGAATGAATTATTCGTAGCTTGCAAGTGTCGATATAGACCAGAATAACTTGATCAGAGATTAATAGCTATCACATGCAGCACTTTGCTATCTAGAATATACCTGTCATCCAGTCAGTTTGAACAGTAACATCGTATATCGTCCCCCAGGTCATTAACCTCCGGCGGTTGAAATTTTTTTCTTGACAGTCGTTTCAAACTTATAAAGGTAATATATATCTGATGAATGCTCGACTACGCTAATGGCCTAACTGCAGTACCTATAAGAGGCTCCTGAAGGGGGGGGGGGGGGGGGGGATCCTAATCCCATTCAGTCCCAGCCCAAAATATTGCAAAATCCCAATCCCAGTAATGGCTAAATCCCAGTCCCAATGCATGAAATCCCATTTTCCCAGCCCCCAAAAAAGACGAATCCCAGCTCCCATTTTCCCAGCCCTTCAGGACCCTCCTATGAAGTGCAAGACTATGTTTAATTTATGGAGCTCATTAGTATGAATTGAGGCCCCTTTAGCGACCGCAGAATTAATAAAACTAATATTTCTAAAGATCGGCAAAATCAGACGAAACTTGGGAATGATTTAAGTATTATAAATGGCTTACACTGCGCATGCTCAATGCAGTGAAATGGTCTCTAGTAGTCCCATGTGATAAGCACACTGCGTAGTTCGAAATTAAATACAGTGTAAAGTTTCAACCTCCATCCCATCCCCACTCCTCGCTCAATCAGGCAACTGAAAAAAGGCGCGAAAAGACCATTAAAAAAACTAGAGAGGAAGCTTGTCGTTTACATCATTACCTTCTATTCTTAGAACAGCGCATAACAAGGGCCTTCAATGAGGAACCCAGTCTCGAACAGAAAGTCACTGACGACTTTGAAGAAATTAAAATCGTAAAATAAATACAATGATAAAAAAATATGTTTCACTGAATAATAATATTCTACATTTAAAAAAAACTAGATTTCTATTTCTTAATAGATAATTGTGTCTCCCTGATGTCACTTGACATAACACTCTTCCTGACCGAAACTACTTTTTTTAAGAGCAGAGAGCAGCTGCCTGGAAATTTCTGCTTGTAGTTAAGTGAGAACTTCCTGTTCTAATCCCAGCCCAAAAAACAGTTCGTGAAATTTTGATAAAATTTAGATTATTATTAGTGATTACTATTTATTATAATATATAAAACGACTGGCAGGCGAGAAGAGCATATATTTCTTAATGATGTCGATACATCGAATAAAAGTTATTTCATATACTATATTATAATTGCAAATTTTGGTGACAGAAGTAACAGACAACTACAAAACGAGAAGGAGAAGAAGGGAGGACAGCTAGGTTAAGATAAAACGTGCATGTGCTACCGTACTCGTCGATGAAATCAATAATACGTTAGCTAATCTTCGGTGTACAGATATCGTAATATCACAGTCACATAAAGGAGAACCGTGTCAAGTGTCAAGACACAAAAAGGTATATTTACCATGTTAAACCGAATAATTTTCATAATTTTCAAAATGCAACGAGATATGGGGAAGTCAGAGAAGAAAGGAAGGAAGTCTACGAATAGTGCCTGATTCCTTGCATATTACCTCATTAAAGAACCTGACGGAAATCCCCGAGCAGTGGATGAATGAGGAACTTGCCGTTGGCGATTCTGATCTACTTTTTAACCATCTTCTAACGGATAACCACATACAAAGCCTCTTTCCTACCCACCTGCTTTCGTAAACCTCCCAGTTTTTGTACATTCAATGAGAGAGAGAAAAGAAAGATTTTTGAAAATCTTATGTTTCATATGAGCAAAAAAGCGGATTACGAGGAAGACAAACCGTATAAAAAGTGAAATTGGATTCCGAAAATTAAACAAACTTAAAGAGAAATAGCGAAAAGCGAGACAAGATCAATGGCGAATAAATGTCATAAACAATTAGCAACATACCGATCGAAAGCCAGTAAAGTGCTGTGATCTTGGATGAGGGTAAATGGCAATCGATGTAATAGACAAGTAGTATATCCAGGCTCTCACTCCGCCCACACCTTCCTCAAAATGTCATCAAAATCTGCGAAAACAAAATAATTTATGACGACAAGCTAGTGATGGCAATAGTTTATTTATAATTACAAAAATACTCGTTAAAGTTAAGAGATAAATTAGCAGATAAATATTCAACTAATGCCGCTTCCTTTAACTCGGAAAGCTAGAAAATCGAGAACTTTTTATTTTATTATTTTTCTGAGTCTTTAAAATATGAAGATAGAAATGATTGAGAGTCTCAGTCAGAATGAACCTTTCAAACGTTTAGAATAAACATCATTTAGAATTACTGAATTTTGCAGGTCATCTAACAGATACATCATCCTATTGTTTGTGAATTAACAATTATCGCTTCTATTTAATTCAAGGAAATGATTTCTACTTTCCCATAATTTTTACACTCGTGCTAACCTTTGAGGAAATGAGTAACTATTGAGAGTTGAGCCGTTATCTTGATCCATTAGTAGTTAGGATCAATCGAGTGACTGCCTTTAGGGATTCAACTCCTCACACAAGAGAACCATCTTAATGGACACTTACTTATGTCAAACTGATAAAAGTCCATCTTATACATATGGAGATTTTATTTTCAAAATATTTCCGTCTAATCTGAAGGGAGCCGGAAGTCGGGGAAAAAACAACGAACAGCCACCATATGAACTTGGAGAGTTTAAATGAGGACAATATATCGAGCCAGCACACATCAATGTTATTGACACAAAACAAAGCTGTAATTTGAGGACTTTTTCATTAGTATATATAGTAGAGTTCAGTTTACTTGAATATTTTGAAAACATTTCGCTAAACATCAAGACTGTTGGAATACGTCCGGTTTGTGTTTCAAACGAGAATCCTAATCCTAAACTGCCACCATTTTCGAGCTTCTTAATTCGCAATTTTCAGGAGAAGTGTCAATGATTCCGGATATTTGCTACTTGACTACTTCAAAGACTTTACAAGATGAGATTACCGGGAGATCTTTCAAAAAGACTTCGTTCTTTTGTCGAGTGAACTGTTAATCAAATGGTCAAAATTAAAAACCGCGGACTTTGTATACTGATATAGTGAATATACACACCGTACCACGCTTTAAATTAATAAAATAAAATGTATTACATTAGAATATAACAATATTAAACCAAGAAGAACCAGAAGAAGAAGAAATCCGAAAAAAAAAAGAAAAGAAAAAAGGGATGGAAAAGAATAAAATCTTCTAAGAAATTTTCACCATATTGCATGTTAACATCATGAGTCATGTCAAGATGATTTTAGCAGATTTAAGAATCAATTAATTTGTCAGTATTTTAAATTAATTTTGTTCATGTTTGTACTAACCAGTGTACTTGCAACTACGGGATATTAAAGAAAAATATCAACAGGATTTCAATGATTTGTGGTGATGCAAAAGTTATTAAAGTTATGAAAAAAGCTCAAATTGTGTAGCTAATATTTTTCCAGTGCCCATTTGTGAAGCAGCTAATAGCTTTTCTTGATTGCAGTCAGTGATGAAACTGCAGCTTAGCAACAACTAGTTTTTATCTTTATTCAACCGATTCACCGCTGCTCTATTTTCTCGTGGAACGTTCACGAAGCAGTGACATTGAACTTTAAAACGTTAAAAATAACAACACTGAGTGTAAGATCGTACTTGATAAGAGGGTCCAATATACAGAGAGTATTGGAAGAAAATTAGCTAGAAGAGTTGGTTTATACAAAAGCAAGTATAAAAATAATAACTAATGTCTTTCTTTTTTGTCACTAATTATTAATTTAAGATAATTGAGAGAGGGTGAAATATGTGATATTGGGCAATAACTTGCTTAATCACGAACTGGTGCGTATGTTGACCATGCACTTCACTTAACATATGCACACAATTAAGACTAGCTCTTAACTCAGTCTAGAACACGGAAAACGTCCTCAACCATATCCACAACACCTCTGTTAAAATACATGGATATATCAGCAAGACTTACCTTGTAAAAGTAGGCTTTAAACGTTGCCGGGACATCTACCAGTTCAGATCTGCATATGTTATAGTTAATACAGGCTGTATAGTGCTTGTATTTATCTGAATAGAAAAATGATCATATATGATAATGATAATCTTAGTCTTTGTAACCGCACGTTCGGGTTAGTTGAAGTTGTTTACAAGTTGAGGTCTAGAATAAAGTAATTTAATTCATTAATTGAAGATTTTTTTTGGCACCATCACTATATAGCATAATGAGCTTCAAAACGTTTTGTAGTGAATTTTTTCAACAAATGATTAAATCCTTGGTTGATGGCTAGAACATCTTATCCACCGTCTCATTGTTGAAAAACACCTGCTAAAAAGAAAAGAAAGTAGAAGAGAATAAAATAGGAAAAGAGGGAAATGAAAAAGAACGAAAAAAAACCAAAAAAAAACAATCAAAAAGGATAAAAGAGACGTGAAAGAGAGACAGAAAGAAAGGGATAAAGAAAAGAACGGGGGAGGGGGAGGGGGAGGGATATTCACCCCCGTTCCCCCCAAATTTTATCTGTTATCTATTTTTGAAAAAACTTTTAATTAAAACTGAAATTTACAGCTAGCCACTTAATAACAACATTTCAGTTTTTGTCGGAAATTATCTTTTCGTTTTCTATTCTACAAGCTCTTCATTTTCAATTTCAGATGAGTTATATTTGTGTCCATCGCGTTAATTTCATTTAAATGTAAATTTTGGCTTGTTCCGCGTTAATTTTCTTCATTTGGAAGTATTTTCCCGTCAATTCGCGTTAATTTAAGTCGCGCTAATTTCCAATACTTTTTTTTTGTTGAGCGTTAATTTCCTATAATTAGGTATATGAAAATTTTAGGTTTGTTAATAATTCACAGGCAGTTTTAGAATAGCCCCCCCCCCCCCTCAATATTTTTGACCTTGCTACTGGCCTGAACTGGAAGGTAAGAAAGAAAAAGGGAAACTTTAAGATAAATCGAGCTGTGAGATCAAAACCACATGAGTAAGTAACCCTCAACAAGACAGACACATTGATAATATTACTGACATCGATGGCATGACTCCTTTGACAGAACGAATTAACTTAATACTATTCAATTAATCTTCTTTTTGAAATAAAAACGAAAAAGAAAAAGGTCGAGGAGGTGGTAGCTGTTGGATGATGATGATTCTTCCGCCTGCGTATTGCGTAAATATAGTTCATCTTTACAAACACTTCAATATTATCATTATTAGCGTGCAGATTTGCACGCGACTAACTACTTGTATCATCAACACGATTCTCGCCTTGAGATTTGTTAAAACGTTTCCATGACCACCATACACAGGAAAGAGAATTCTCAGATCAGGAATCATACATTTCTGCTCTTCTAAGCTTATATATCGTATGACGAGTTATTTGCCATGCTATTAGTCGTGTTGTTGCTGCGAGCCGATAGGCGAGCAGCAACACTAATCTTGGCTTTTGGGAACCCTGTGTGTGCCGTTTATAATCCATGAAAAAACTGGATATTGTATCTCCTGTGTCTGTCATTCATTTAGCAGAGCAAGCAGTCAGTATGATCAGCGTTATTTATCATCGATGTACGTGACGTACTGCATGCACACAGCGCACGTGGGACTTCGTTTATATATAGTGATATGTCACTAAATCGTTCTTGACCTTGATGAATGCTTCCAGCAACAAATAATTTTGAGCTGGACATAGTTAGAATGCGAAAAAAAATACTTACTTGTTTTGATTTCTTCAGCGCCAACCAAACCAAGACCCGACCGTCACCAAGACTATATAAACGAAGTCCCACGTGCGCTTAAACTTATTAAACACATTAAAACATGGTTCCTGTTAACGTTTTAAAAAGATCTATTTGTATTTATAACAAGGTCTTGTACAACAGGGTTGCTTTCTCAGTTTATGCTCGCCTCAGTGTCTGAAAAAAAACAAGCAATTATTGCCATACTTGTTTTCTAACTTAAGATAACAGCGCTTCCTACCACTCGAAGGTCAAAACAGTGCTGTTCGCAGCATTCCCCTTTCTATTAGAAACTACTAGTTATACAATATATACTTTTTGAGATTTCCAAGACTACTTTTCCTCTTTTGAAATTTAATACAAAACGATTTCAATCACTGTAGCTAGTTTCCTACTACATGCAACAGTGGCATGGCACGATGCACCATAAGTGAACTGTACAATCTTTCTATGTTATATAACATTAAGTATTACGAAACTATTCTAATAGAGTGCAAACAATATATCCGTGAAATACAAATTACTAAATAGTACAAAATAGTGCTAATTAAACAATAGAAAACAATAGAATTTGCTCGAAATAGTACTATTTAGTATAACTAATGTTTCACGGATATACTGTTTGTACTCTAGTATATTTTATTTTAAATGTATTTTTTTAGATATGTATATAGAGTGCAAATAATATAACCGTGAAATAGTTAGCTAGCTAACTAATGACTAGTTATGTCCTAAGTTCTGCCTAAATTTGATTAGTGGAGAAATAAGCGAGCCGTGACGGGTCTTGCACGTGCAAGCATGTTTAATTAGTCAAATGATCACCGCTACGCTGCGGTTTTGTAATGCGGAATAAAAAAAACAACCGTGATAATTTGAACAAACTTTTATTCCACATTAATCTATCAGTATTACAATTCAAATAGTTGTATCTGCGTCTTGATTTATTGACCTGTGTCTTCATTTTTAACTCATTAAACGTCAGAAACACATTCTTTTGTGCACTGAGTCGTTGATCTAGAAAAAGCCCGTGCTCCTGTCATGCCTCGCTTATTTCCTATGTCTTGCCTAACTAAGCACTAACTATCTCCTATTTCTTGCTATCTATTTCACGGTTATATTATTTGCACTCTATTATATTTCAATCAGACTTCTATATATATCGTTCAGTATCACTCCATTTTATGTTAACTTGTGTTTTTTTAAATTTTTATTGCAATACAAGTAATAAAGCTATTATCATCATCATCATCATCATCATCATTATTATTATTATTATTATTATTATTATTATTATTATTATTATTATTATAATAACCAGAACTGGATCATATGTGCTTCATTAGGCTGTGTTCACACTATACCGGGGATAGCAATCGTTTCGGCTCACCGAGTATACCAGCTAGACCTTCTGTCCACAGAAGGATAGATGTTGCTCTGCTCCGGTTTCAAAAGTGATACACTTTGTATCTGATAGGTTTTTGCACCGATTCAAGTACAGTATGAACAGCACGATCAGGATGTAGCCGGAAGTTAAAGTGATTTGAAAAAAGAGAAGAAGTTTGTAACTTCAAAAAGCTATCCGGTATATGTGAACATAGCCTTAGTGAGCAGATGTTCAGCTGTGAAGATATGAAGGTGCGAGCTGAGTCAAACAAAGCATACCGTAGCCACAATATTGTACCCGGCCCGTCCACTACTACTGTCCCATGCCTGACCACCGAACACAACTCAAATCCAAATTACAAACATCAAAATATTCACAGAATTTCACAAAACGAGAAGCATAAATACTTACCAAACACCAAGAATCTTTTAGCTTCTCTTCGGACGTGGCTCCTTGCATAAGAGCTGCATTACTTAATCACTTCAGTCAATATTTAATGTGGTGGCCATCGAATCACTATTTGTAACATGATCACTAGGTGATAATGGGTAATTAGAGATGATGAAACGTCCGGTCACTTCACCAGCTTGCCGGTCACTCTCATCTCTCGTCCATTCAGTTGACCGCATGCTCGCCTGGTGACTCGGATCGCTAGATAGATGCAAGCGGAAACTATATCTTTTAGACATTTCAAAGGACAATGTTTGGTTTTGATGGTCAACACACTAGCCACTGTCAGTTTGGACAGGTTTTTAGAACAAAATATTTGTCCTTCTTCTCATTAGGTAAACACCCCGCTGCGTTCTTTGACTAGAGACTCATTTATATACAGATTGAGTCTTGTTTAAAAGCTCGTTCATTCGTAAACGTCCCCTGTAATGTAAAGAATGCGCAACTTGAACAATAAATGTTTTGAAATCCCATGGACTTTTAAGAATAGCTAGCTAACTAATGTACGAATTAGCATGTATGAATGAATTGTCTGTGGTCATCAAAAACAGCAGAATACAGTACATTAAACGAGGAAAGAAAAGGCATAAGATTTAAATTGCTGTTTGTTTTAGTAAATGCTTAGACATTCTGTGAAATCAAGTCACCTGCAAAAAAGTTTAAAGTTTTCTTCTTATTCACTTGTTGTTTTCAACACACCAACCCCTATTCATACCTTGTATATCACCCGTTACATTTCTTGTTATTGTAAAGTTGAAAATGATAATTCGATTATTTAAGTTAAAAGTTTATTGTTCGGTCATTCTTAATCACCTTGAGGGGGTCTCGGCAAGAGAGCATAAATACATTTACGCTCTCTTGGTCTCCAATACACGCATCAAGCATTCCGCGCTACTGCTCTAAGCGCATGCTCAGGGGATTAAAAAGTGAGATAATATTTTGTAAAACATGTTATATTTTAGTTGTATTTTTCTTGTCAAACACAATTTTCATTAAATATTCAAGATCACGAACCGTTAAGCGAATTTTGAGTCAAATATACCAAAAAATTGCATATTTCCTTTGATTTCCCTGTTACATTTTTGTAGGTTTCGGTTTCCCAGAGCGCTTTGTGGGCTTTGATGCATATTGTCTATTCGCTTAGGCATTGTCATATGCCATAAGTTTTGCAGTTGTGGTATTATTTACTAAATTTCGGTCTTAATTCTTATTCATCTTATCAGTTTAAATGCAAGAAATATTGCAGGTGAATTCATTGATTATCACACAAAAATCAATGTAATTAGTTTGTTTCCAAACAGGTAAAATGGTCTAAAATGTTATTGTACGTGGGAATAACCATATGGTTTACGTTTGTTTCTTCCACTATTCTTTAATATCATACCGAGCTTTCGCACTCCTAGTGCATCATCAGGGCGAAAAGTAGGTCTTACGACGATTCAAATTATCTAAAGACTATAAGCGCGCAAATTGGGTTTTACGAATATAAGGACCAATCAGAGAAACAATACGAAATGGTGTTAATGAGTGAAAAAGACGTTGCCAATGTGTTTGGAAGAAATTAACGTTTGAAATCTATGAATACAAATAATGCTTCACAACAGTACTCTGAAACCCAGTCGGAGTACACTGTCACAAACCACTTAAACGACAAAAAATTAAGAAGGAAAATATTGAAGTTCCAGCAACATGACGACTATCAATTATCGTTTTTACTCGGTAAACACCGCAGACTCATTTGTAAAGGTTTTTCTTCGTTAAAGAGCAAATATATCATCTTCAAATGTCAACTATTGACATCATGACAATAGTATAATTAATAAATAATAATAAATAATAATATCACAGCGCTTAGTCATGGGAAAAACAGCTGGACCAAATGCTCACTGTACTGCACCCAGGTGTTGCAAGCTTTCTTTCATATTCACAAAGACAGCCTGTCTCATATACTTGATTCATTATATACTCTCATTTTACTGTCGGCAATATCTGATGAAGCTAGATAATTTTTATTATTTTAAATTACATCCGTGGCGGCCTGTCGACAATAAGAAGACGGTTTGGTTAGCTTGATCATGTGCTGGTAAAATTAAAGTTATTGCCAATATAGCTGTGGGGATGGTAGAACGTTTGCCAGCTGACCACAAAACGAATGACAACAAAACTGAGCTCTTGACAGTAGGTTTTCGTAAGTCACAGTTTGCGGCACTTGTCTTCACAGAATGTTTCGTAACTAGACGCGAGGGAACTTTATCAGGGGGGTAGGGTGGGGGTGTTTTGCATGGTTCGTGTCAGACACAATTACGAGTAAGCACCACCAATCAAACACCCAAAAGAAGCGCTTGATAAATTAATTATAAATATTGTACGTGGGAGACCTGAATTTCCAGCTCCCCGCCAGACAGAGTGTATTTTACATCATTTTCCTTGCTTATCTGCTCCATCATTACGTACAACATAGAAGTTGACATTATAGCGTGTTGTTGGAGGGAGAGTGGATTCTTAACCTGTAAAATCGGTACCATAATGTGCGCTTATTTCGAAGTGATATCAGAGATTCAAAAATACTGAAATTCATCTGTTCAGGAACGATGAACGTTGAGTTCGACAGCCGGCGGCAAAATATAATGAATATATAAATAGCAGTTGAATAAGTAACAACGCCTAATATGAATCCTTCATTATCATTGTTAAATATTCTTATTCTAGACTTATCTGAAAAAGCATATTAATTGTATGTTGTTACTTGATATAATTTAAAGCATAAAAACTCTTGTAAGGATATATAACATGTGCGACGACCTGCATTAGTATGCTGATACAGTCAATACCCTGTTACTGGGGCAACAGTTGCCAAGGATACTGAACAACCAGACCTCACATCTCAGTTCATATTACACTACATACTACAAGATTACAACGTCCTGCAATGTTGGTTGCTAGGATACTAAAAAGCACCAGCAGTGCCTGGTTTCATAATCCTGGTAGGTTTCATAATATTCGTTGCTAGGATACACAAGCAGGACTGTCAAAGTGTTCAAAGGTGATTAAGATAATCAATCCTATTTGCTGCTATAGAATGTCTTGGTTGCTATGGAAACCATTTATGGTTCCTTGACTCGGTTGCTAAGTTTTTAAATCCTAGTTGCTAGGATACACAAGCAGGAAATAATCCTCACTCATAGAAATTGTTTCATAGCAGTTTTGAAGACAAGTTGACTGGATTCTGTTGCAGCTTCTAGTAGTTGCTCAACAACAATAGGTTTTAGAATTTTATTTACACTAGACGTTTCCATGGTAACTGCCATAATCAATCGATGGTTGCTAGGATACAATGAAATAGAATATTTGTAGTTAAGTAAATGGCCATGATTTTGTTACGACACTATATATTGCCATGGTAACTGTCATAATAAACTGATGGTTGCTAGGATACGATAATATAGAAGATCATATTTGTAGTTAAAGTACAAGGCCATGGTTTTGTCTTCGGTATAGCTGGAACTCAATATCTTCAAATTCAAGTTTAGCGTACTTGAGGTTCTTCTGATCTGGGTTGGACGGTGCAGTGTCGCCTCGTGTCTTATCATTATCAAACACAACTTGATCCAAATCAAGATCCGCCTCATTATCATGAAAAATCAGGTTATCAAATTTTAATGTTTCGTCTTCCCCAGCTTTTTTGTTATCAGGAGCATTGATCATGTTTTTATTCGCATCTTCGAGGTCTTTGTTCTCTTCCCTTGGAGACGAAGCTTCTCCAATAATAACCTCTGTGATATCGTCATCATCTCCTGGTTCGGGGGCACTGTTGAATGACGGGACATTGTAGTAGTCATGTGACTCATCCACAGCTGTGGGGTCAAAGTAAGGGTTGTCTCTTGTCATCATTTCTTCGAGTTTTTCACGCAAGTCGACAAAGGTTGGTCGATCTTCTGCCTTTTCTTTCCAACAACTGCACATTATATTGTACCTGTTGTACAAAGGGAATATTTATAAGTGGAATTTGAAATGTGTCTTGGAATAGCCGAGTCCTAGATTCTAAAGTTCAGTCACCAAGACATGTGATGACAATGCAAGTATGTGCCAAATACATGTTCTACTTACAGTTCTGTGTCACAAGTCTCTGGTTTTTCCATTCGATAACCTTCCTTCAACAGTTTTAGCAATTCTCTGTTGTTGATACTTGGATACGGTGTGCCACCTGTTACCATAGAAACAAAGTGAGAACCCTTATTGACAACACTTTGTTATTATATTATATTATATTATATTATATTATTGAATGGTGGTTTACCTAAAGTGACCAACTCCCATAAGAACACTCCGTACGCCCAACTACAATGAAGATAAAAAGAAAACAAGTTAGTTGAACTGGGTTGGACTTTACGCCGCAACGCGACACAATAAACAGTAACAATGGAATGGATTCTTGTTATATCAGGATCAAATAATCAAGGGTGAGGTAAGAAATTAATGATCTGTTGGTTCTCTGGTTAATATAGCGCTGATTTCAGATGATGATGATGATGATGATGATGATGATGATGATGATGATGATGATGATGATGATGATGATGATGATGATGATGATGATGATGATGATGATGATATCAAGACCACTACTTACACATCGCTTTGACTGGTGAACGACTGATCAAAGATGGCTTCCATGCTCATCCATTTCAGAGGGAGCTTTCTGTTCGTCTTTGCTTGATACAAATCCTCGTACATGTGACGAGTCAATCCAAAGTCCGCGATCTTGGCTTCTTTGTTGTTTCCAACCAAGACGTTACGAGCAGCAAGATCACGATGGACGTATCCACGTTTGGAAAGGTACTCCTGGAATTATATCGGTTAGACTAGTATAGAAAGTAGGGATATTTGAACATGATCACTTGAGCACCCTCCGATATGATCCTTCCAACTTCGCAGGCCCTGTTTATCATATCAATTATATTTGATGGACTAGTACATATATTAGGGAATTTCTTATATAACTTGAGCACCCTAGAATGTGTCCCCCCCCCGTCTCATCGGGCCCCCTCCAGGAACCTCCAACAAGAAGTAACCAAACATTACCAAAAATACCATTCTGCAACTAGTTATTGCCATGAAATAAAAACAAGAAATCTAATTTGCTCACCATTCCCTGGGAAACCTGCCAAGCAAAGGCCATCAAATCGCCAGAAGTCAAAACGTCCTCTTCGTCTTCCTGCTCTTGTTTGATCTCTTGTTCTGGACTGTTGTCTGGTTGTTGTTTTATCCCATTATCAACGCCATCTTGGTTGTCAGAATGTTCTTTCTTTTGCACGGATACTAACTGGATTTCCTCATTATTTGATTCCTTCTGCCGTTCTGGTGTATGGACATACACACGGTCACTACGCGATGGCTGCAAAATCAAACAAATATGAGTCACTTTTAATGAAGTCGGTGGTTCAAAAAGTGCTACAAAGCTGAGACCAGTAAGGAACATAAAGAATATTTCACATCTGTAACTTTCATGTTGAGTCAATCATCAAGGCGTTGAAACATGTGAAATGTATCTACCCGTAATCCTTAGCGGTCTTGTCTTTGCAGCTTATGCTGCTATCTGTATTTTCATAGTTGATTTGGACATGAAGGTTCTTACCTGAAGAGAGATGCCACCGTCAGGGTTGTTTTTGTTGAAGTATGTTTGACAGTAGGTTGAATGGTAGGGTCCACGAGGATCGCTGTCTGGATACTGCATGGCCTGACAAACAGTTCAAAATATTAATAAGATAATTATCTCATAAATATTCCTATCCAACCTATAACAAAAACTACACTACCATCATCAACATTATCACCACTAACAACAACCACATGACCAGAAACGCCATTATGCGTAAAATATACCCCAGCTATTTCAATATAGACCCCTTGCACTAAATCCCAACCTGGGGGTCAAAACAATGAAAAATATTAACATAAGAAAAGATTTCAATCTTCAAGAGAAGGGAATTTTTTGTTTTGACCCTCAGATTGGAAATTATTGCAATTATGACATCGCAGATACACGACCATAACGACAATGCCTTATTACACTACCACGATCACAGTCGCAGCTACTCAACTTAACCAACACGACACAACACGAGCACTTAGTACAACCACATTTAAAAGCAACTACAAAACCATCTCAACAATATTCACCAAAAAAAAAACCAAAACTATTGGCTGGAATAGGACATCACTGTATGACGTCATTTTGTTTACCTTTCCTCGCCTCTTTCTAAGGTAGTGCAGTAAGTCACCGTTAGGCAAGTATTCCACAATAAGGAACATTGGCTCACAGACAGTACCACAGCCCAGCATGTTGACGATGTTACGATGAGCACCAACATCCTTCATCAGTTGTATCTCTTTGAGGAATTCCTTTCTCTGATCGATGTCTGCAAAATCTGGGAGATGATAAATTGCAGAGTCTCAATAAATCAGTTCCGAGCCTAGGCGCGCAACGAATTAGCCAAAATGAGATATCTGTCTCCCGCCAAAAGGTAATACATTCTTCTGCATATATTCGCATATAAGTTCTCGAGTTCCGGTAAAGAAAAGAATAACTGATACTTAACAGATAGTAGCATCCTTTCCCATTGAAATAATGGCACAAAACTGAGACATGATTACTATGTTGCTTGATATAGTAAAGGAAGTGGCGACTATGACGTCACTTACCATGAAGCATTTTTATAGCCACAACGAAGCCATCCTCAGGGTACAGTGGTTTGATGCTTTTTCGTCGAATACTTTTAGCTATCGAGTACTTTGCCGATTGTTCTGGAAGCTCCACCAACATTCCTTTAAAAACTTTACCAAAAGCTCCTTCGCCGAGCTCCTCTTCCAAGCAAATCTTGTCGATTGGTACTTCCCATTGGTCAATCAGAGCTCCATTGGCGCTAGGAACGACGGGAAATTTTTTTTTTTTAATGTCAATCGTGCAAGGAGAGGCTGCTCAGTCTCTCGATTCGGAAGCTTACGACTAATGTTCATTTTTGCGGAGAGAGGAAGCCCGGAGAATCCTCTACTGAAGAAAAGGATAGCGGGTCCAGGTCAAGCAGCGCATACCACCCATGCGTGCTTTTCATGAAATAGTAGAGTTTATCAGAGAATTAGTCTAATGGAGTTCTTGATTCACTTACCCAACGAGAAGCCCTTCCTTGAGAAGCCTTTGCCGTCTTCTGACGAACCACACAATAAGTAAAATGGCAAGTAGAAGCAACAGCAAAATTCCTATGATGAGACCAGCTCTTTCTGCTGAGGTTAACTGGGTGTTCGTGGCATTATTGCTTGGTACTGGGGAAAGAAGAGTGTATGTCAACTGATGCATTTCATACGCACGGGGGGATGCCCCAATCAGCTATTTTTCGGTTAGCGAGATTGCCACCAAACAATAGGGTAAAGACAACTATTGATATTAGAAAGTAGAATGACACTTACGTGGTGGTTTAGAAATCACCATTTCCTTCTTTTCTCCCACGATGAATTCTCTTTTGAAGACAGGTGTAACCTGAAGAAGAAGAAGAAGAAGAAGAAGTAAAACTGAAAACAGATCGTTAACTATTTTAAGAGTTAAAAAGTACATAATACTCAAGGGAAGAGCATGTGGTATGAAATGGGACAACAGTGATCTATTAGTCCTGTTCTTACCTGGAATCTCATTTTCTGGCCGTTTTTCAACTTTGGAAAAGAAAACATTGTCGCCTAAAAAAATAGAGAAAAATAAATCTTCTGTGATAATTCTTCTCATGGACACCAAGAGAAATACTCCTTCTATATTCTCACCGTCGTATTCTTTCCAACTATCATATTTGTCTCGTTAACTTGAACTGATCGTCGAGCCACTCTGTTCTGGTTAGAAGTCGTCGTGTCCAGAGCCCCAACACTGTATTTGATGTCGTATCGTTTGACTGCGCTATGTTTGAACCCCGGCGTCTCCCAGGAAAAGCTGGTTACATTTGTGTAGTTCAATGGATGATTTTCAATGTGAGTAAGATTACGCACTGCCACAAGCTCTCTTCTTGGAACTAAATAATATTCATGTGTGTCAGCAGTCTCTATCTCACTTTTATTCGCAATGGACCAAAGCAGATGAGATTTTTATTATCTTTGTAGATTTTGTAAAAATCACGAGATGAGGTTACTTTATCACGTGATGAGGTTGCTTTATCACGAGATGAGGTTACTTTATCACGTGATGAGGTTATTTTATCACGTGATGAGGTTGCTTTATCACGTGATGAGGTTACTTTATCACGTGATGAGGTTGCTTTATCACGTGATGAGGTTACTTAATCACGTGATGAGGTTACTTTATCACCTGATGAGGTTGCTTTATCACGCGAAGAGGTTACTTTATCACGTGATGAGGATACTCTTTCACTTGAATTGGTGAGGTTACTTTATCACGTGATGAGGTTGTATCACGTGATGAGGATACTCTTTCACTTGGTGAGGTTGCTGTATCACAAGATTCACGTTCAACCTGAGGATCAGGTTTTGCGGCATGGATGTCGAAAGTAGTCGGGTAGTGCTATACTTACAAAGAAATACAAATTGAAAATGAATGTTTCTACATACATGGAGCATCTATCTTGATGTTCGTAGGGATTCCCTTGACATACGGTGAGTTCAAAAACTTTGGCTGTACCTGTGGTGTCGGAAGCAAACAATGACAGCGTTAAGTAGAACATTTAAAGGACTGATTCAGGCCAAGAGAGAAATAAGAAATATTTAGAATGACAATACTACTGAGTTAGAAGACTGAGAAAAAAACTCGTCAAACTGAGCTAGCGTGATCAACAGATATATCACTTACTGTAAGAACAATGTGTTCTCTTGGGAGAATTCCAGACAGTGTGTAGTATAACTCGCTCTGTGGACGGATTCGAACGACAAATTATTTCATGGAAATTGAAGAGCTAAATTACAAGAGGAAAATAATTGATCATTTTCGGTCTTTCCTTTTCTTTTATTGAGTAGTAACATCTATCATATTTAAATATATTTATTTGGGCATAAAGCTTGATAATTCTCAAATTAAAAGATGACAAATCTCGTATTTCTGTTCATTATCTACCATATTATATATAATTTTTTTTACTCTGACGAGGGACTAATGTCCGCAACTTCAGTATTAAAGTTACGAAGTTTTTTACATGACGTTTACGTTTGGAACCTTCTTATTCACTTGTTTTATTCAATACACCAACACAGTCCCAACTAGTAAGCGCTTGATATTATGAATATATGATATGTTGACTTACCGTAAGAACGGGTCTACAGCGATTGTCTTTGACAGTGGACTCATCACAGGCGAATTCCGGGTAACCAGATAATGAATATGACAGTCGATAGTATTCAACCGCTTTATACTGAAAGGAAGGAGGCTTCCATGATACTGGTATAGAATAAGTTTGGTTCTCTTTGTATTCTACAGCATCGCCCCCTTGACTAAGGGAACCAACCTTCAACTGATTTTCAATTGGATCTAAAAATACATTACACGAGGGTCATCAAGTTCAATGTAGTAAAAATGGGAGAATGTTCTATATTCGAGTATTTCGTTAGCTAGTATCGACCACGTGACTCCTTTGAGTGGCTTCTTTATATTTCAGGTGAATAATAACTACTATAACTACTGGTCAACAAATGTATCAAATTGTCAACACTTACCGGGCGAATTTACAACCTTAGTAAAGCTAACTCCCTTGATCCATTTTTCCTTGTACAGCGGTTTTACCTGACAAAAGGTGAATACAAGAATCTTAAGTTTTTCTGGATCAATTATCCTCCTCATAGATATTGAGAAATGTAAAACCCTACGGTAGTCGGGCGTGCCGTGACCGTGACTGTGACCGTGACCGTGACCGTGACCGTGACCGAAAATCTTGAATGGTCTAACAGTGGTATCGCGCGCTGTGATTGGTTCAGTTGTTTCATTGACGGTACCCAGTTCTACTCTCTCCTCATCCCAGTCCCACACCAACACACACACCCTGGACTATTTGGAGATAAAGTACCTGAAAAGTTCGCGATTCTGAATGCTGCATTCCATCGATAACAACAAATGTGTCATTCTGAAACAGAAATAATGAACTCGGTTTTAATTGTGTCAGGTTTGACCTGCTCGCAGGCGATTGTAAAGAAAGCGTAATGGAAAGACCTCGCCTAAAAAGGCTCAGATAACTTAACTTGTAAGCTAAAAATGGTATACCATTGCTAACATTGTAATTACTTCAAGCTCAGCCTGGAAAAGGGACGATTTGTAAAATGATATAAGGGAAATTCGTTCTCTCGTGGGACGGCGGATTTGTGGCAGAACATACCACCGAAAAGGCCTCAGAACATACCACATTTTTTTCTCATCCATTTCACATTTATTATTCACATTTACTTATATATAAATTATTATTTTTTCCATTTCCTTAATAAATATACTATATATACTTTTTTTCATGTTAAAATTCTATTCATATTTACAATATTTATATTGTAGATATAAAAATATTATTACTTATACTTATATATTTACTATTTATATGTTTAACATATTAATATCTTTCTGCTAATTTTGACCAATTATTGCCCAAACTTTAGTTAATTAATCTAGAAGCTTGCTGTCTAGTATAGCCCTAAAGGTTATTGCAGCAAACTTGCACCTTATTTAAGGGAATTGTAAATTGTAATTTTTTTGTATTCATGTATTTATGGTGTAAATAAATTATTGTCATTGTCATTGTCATTGTCACCGAAAAGGCCTCAGAATATACCACCGAAAAGGCCTCAGAACATACCACCGAAAAGGCCTCAGAACATACCAACGAAAAGGCCTCAGAACATACCACCGAAAAGGCCTCAGAATATACCACCGAAAAGGCCTCAGAACATACCACCGAAAAGGCCTCAGAACATACCACTGAAAAGGCCTCAGAACATACCACCGAAAAGGCCTCAGAACATACCACCGAAAAGGCCTCAGAATATACCACCGAAAAGGCCTCAGAACATACCACCGAAAAGGCCTCAGAACATACCACCGAAAAGGCCTCAGAACATACCACCGAAAAGGCCTCAGAACATACCACTGAAAAGGCCTCAGAACATATCACCGAAAAGGCCTCAGAACATACCACCGAAAAGGCCTCAGAATATACCACCGAAAAGGCCTCAGAACATACCACCGAAAAGGCCTCAGAACATACCAACGAAAAGGCCTCAGAACATACCACCGAAAAGGCCTCAGAATATACCACCGAAAAGGCCTCAGAACATACCACCGAAAAGGCCTCAGAACATACCACTGAAAAGGCCTCAGAACATACCACCGAAAAGGCCTCAGAACGTACCACCGAAAAGGCCTCAGAACATACCACCGAAAAGGCCTCAGAACATACCACCGAAAAGGCCTCAGAACATACCACCGAAAAGGCCTCAGAATATACCACCGAAAAGGCCTCAGAACATACCACCAAAAAGGCCTCAGAACATACCACTGAAAAGGCCTCAGAACATACCACCGAAAAGGCCTCAGATGTACATAAAGGTCCTAGGAAAAACTTTGCAATGACTGAATTTCAAATGTTCTGTAATGTATGTACAGCTTGAAAGGGATTACACGTATGACAACATGGACAAAAACGTCTTTTCAAACTCTATGACTGTCACCTAATTGTAATTGCTCACCGTGTTAAGTAATGTGCTTAAAGAACTGTTTGATGGCATCTACAGCTTGCCAGGGGGGTGCACCCATTACGTATGGCACATGGTAAGATGCCGCTTATCAAACTGTATGCATGACTGTATGCATGACTGTATGCATGACTGTATGCATGACTGTATTCATGACTGTATGCATGACTGTATTCGTTGCTTATTGAGTTACATAGAGATGTTTTCTCTTATACTGTATGGTATTTGCAGCCTGTCAGGTGCCGGAGCGCACATGGTAACTCATAAATATTCCAGTTGCAATTTGATGTAAGTTAAATGTTTTTGTTCAACCAGTCGAGCTCTATAATTGTAGGGCTAACAAACTCCTTGTTAAATATCGTCAGAAAAGTTATTAACTCTATATATGTTAACATGTTGTTGAGACTGACGTCATAACCGTTAACAAAGTTTTCTTTTGACGTTTGTTCATCTGTTTTGTTTTTTTCCTCCCTTAATTTGTCATGCAGTCTTACTTAATCAGTCAGTGTTACATTAGGCCACCAGGAAACCAAATGAGGGATGGATCACTAGATGAAGATTGCAACACTCAAACCTTGTCTTTCTAGAGTGAAGGGCAATAACTCTTACCGTTGTATTACTCCGAGTGACATTACCATCCGTCACGTTGTAGGCATAACCTTGAAATGTCCCATACACGAATGACTGCTTTTTCCATGAGATACTGTAGGAATAATGACCACTGCTAGAAAAACCTTGTGATATGTTAACATCTTGAACGACAAGTTCCTTTGATGGCAGAGCTACAAAAGTCAGAAAATCATGTGATGTTAATATGGGAAAAGATTGGATATGATCTTACAAATGTGACAACGAAAAGCTGTGTCGTGGCCGTGACATGTTTGAGGAATGAGTCAATAGACCTTATTCGTTGCGTTACAATGTTATAAAAAAAAATAAATGGGATTTAGTGGTTCCTCTACAGAGTAGCTATTCATCAACTGAAATTAGAATTAGAATTTAGAAGTTGATTTTTGTGGAGGGAGAAAAAGCCTCGAAGCACAGGGGAGAACCCATTTCAGACCACATGTCATTTCCAAGAGTATCATTTCTTTGTTTAACGGTTGTACTCGGCAACACATGAGGAGAGACATGAATATAAATACAACTCAAACAACAAACAAACACCGTGACTGTGCTGGTTGAGCCAATCAGTCATGGTTCTAAATTCAACGTAGGTGGTTTAAGTATGTAAGAACATGTTTAACTTACCTGGAGTTTGAAAGATAAGTTCACTAATTTTAGGCGTGACACTGTATTTGTTTGGAAACCTAGGCTCGACCTTTGAAAAACAAGGAGAGTTTAGTCAACCAACCAACCAACCAACCAACCAACCAACCAACCAACCACTCAACCAACCAACCACTCAACCAACCACTCAACCAACCAACCAACCACTCAACCAACCAACCACTCAACCAACCAACCACTCAACCACTCAACCAACCACTCAACCAACCAACCAACCAACCAACCACTCAATCAACCAACCAACTACTCATCCAACCAACCACCCAACCAACCAACTAACTAACCAACCAACCACTCAACCAACCAACCAACCACTCAACCAAACCAACCAACTAACCAACCAACCAACCAACCAACCACTCAACCAACCAACCACTCAACCAACCACTCAACCAACCAACCAACCACTCAACCAACCAACCACTCAACCAACCAACCACTCAACCACTCAACCAACCACTCAACCAACCAACCAACCAACCAACCACTCAATCAACCAACCAACTACTCATCCAACCAACCACCCAACCAACCAACTAACTAACCAACCAACCACTCAACCAACCAACCAACCACTCAACCAAACCAACCAACTAACCAACCGCTCAACCAACCAACCGACCAACCAACCGACCAACCAACCAACCAACCAACTAACTAACCAACCAACCACTCAACCAACCACCAACCAACCAACCACTCAACCAAACCAACCAACTAACCAACCGACCAACCACTCAACCAACCAACCAACCAACCAACCAACCAAACTCAACCGAATATCCAGCCAACCATCAAGCAACTGACCAACCAACAGCAGAAAATATTTTCTGCGATCAAATAAAACTAGAAAAAAACATACTTCAACTTTGTACTTGATATTTGGCAGAAGATCTTCTAACTGGAAGAATGTAACTTTCTGGAAATATATAAGAGAAAATCATACTTTCAATAAAATGATTATATGAAACTATTCTCTTGGCTTTCAATAGATAACAAAGAACAATATACTATGGGTGCATGTTACGTCATAGCCGCCATGTTGGTTGACAATAACAAAGCATTCTTTACTAGCTTCTTTGGTTAGATTAACCAGCATGGCCGCATATATTATATAGATTAGGCTGTAACTGCTCAACTTACGATACCACTCTCTCGGTGTTCCGGATTCCACCATCCTACCATTGGCACAACTCTGTTCTTATCTCCGTAATTGACGTTATAATCTACAGCTTGTGCGTAGGGATAGGTTGGAGGTAGCCACGTGATTTTGGCCTGGAATCTGTAGTCTGGTTTAGTCTGGAGATCTAATCGTGTTAAGTTACCAACTGATCTGGAGCTGACTGATGTTGGTGGTGGATTAACTGTTACACAAAAAAATATAGCTAATTTAAGACAGACTACAGCGAGCCGCACGGTACAACAGCAACAGGAAGTAAACATAACATTCAGTGACGTCATGACGCGCGTTCAAGTCTGCCTTCCCCGCGATAGGTACAGTTTCTACTACATGTATTCTAATGATTGTTAATACTTACACATGTTACAAAGTGGTTTATCAAAAGAAGGTATGTTCTGACAGCCTGTTGAAATAAAGGTATCAACAAATTAATGTTTTTTTTACACGCTTGACAGTGCTGAAAAACGAGTCAGCGGTTGTGGGTAAAATCGCGGGCTCACCTGCTTGGTCTACAAAATGCCTATGGTTTCGAAAAAAATCCAAAATCGATGAGCTCATGAAGCATGGGTGGCGTAGCGGTGAGAGCGCTTGCCTCTCACCAAGGCGACCCGAGTTCGAGCCCCGCTGGGCTCGGTGTCGTATGTGAGTAGAGTTGTTTGTTGGTTCTCTCCTGTGCTTCGAGGGTTTTTCCGCGTTCTCCGGATTTTCCTCCCTCCTCAAAAATCACCTTCTAAATTCCAATTGGAGTGGAGTAAGAGCCACTGTGGATTCCACTGTTAATTCGCATTTTATTTATTTATTTTATTTAAGGTTAAGAAAAAATTGTATTCTTATTTAAAACCAATGTTTAAGGTTTCCTTTTATTGTGTGTAGAACTTTTCTAATGCTTGTTGGTGTTAGATGTGAAATTTTCCAGCAGCAATATTTGTTTTCTTGGGCAATTTGCTTGTCAAAAAAAAAAAGGTCAAACTTCACTTAATGTTTATCAATGTTATCGCACTATCACTACCTGGATACTTGTATTTCAAGGTCCTGACAACACCTGCCACGCATTCAACTTGTTGATAGACCTAAAATACCCAAAATAAACGTCATTCTCTTGAGAAAGAGATTCTTTGTTCGAGTTTTATCCGTATTCAAGTTTTTTCTCATTCTCAACTATTAGACAAAAAATGATACTCTAATGAATGAGATGTGGTCTAAAATGGGAAAACATCACGCCCAAGGTAAAAAGGTCCAAGCTATTGTTTTTAAATTCACAGCGGTAGAATTGTGGGCATGCAAACAAAACCTTAAGCTGTAATCCCTCCCCCCCCCCCCAATTAATCTAATTAAATACAGATGATATAACGATAACGTTGACTTGGTTTTACTTACCTCCAACGAATGTTGACATGGAAGCAATTTTTCAAAAAGTGGAAAAGTAACTTTAGAAATAACCTGCATTTATAAAATTAAAAGTCAGATTGATTATCAACGATAAAGAGAACGATACATTTGGAATCATATTATATTATTTTCTCTTGGTTCTTTTGTGAGTGTCTGTGTATTTCTTGGGGGGGGGGGGGGGTAAGGCGGGAGACTTTTATAGCCACTCTTTTAAAGAATGAACCATTCAGCTTGGGCGCTTAAGCGAAATGTTCTTTTTCTTGATTTTAGACTATGCGGTATAGACTTGGGATTAAAATTGATTTTTGAGTCATGACCGGTAAACAAAGAAATAATACTAAAGGAAATTATGCATGGCCTGAAATGGGAAAAACATTACGCTCAAGCTGAATGTGATGTATATTAGATACCGTGAGTCCATTTGACATTTTTGGAGTAACTCCTGGAAATCCTTGGCAGTTCGCATCCCTCACTTGCCATCTGATGCCATAACTGGTAGCCAAACGTGTTTGATCTACAGGAGAGAATAGTTGTTACAACAACTCCTAGACACCCTGTGCATAAAGGTTCTCTAAAGCCTCGCAATTATGTACCACAATAATGGGTTCCGCGGATCGGACAACACACAAAAACGTAAACTGTAAATGTTACCTGACGGGATGATAGATGTAGTTAGTTCGAGCTTATTGGAGTTTGAGTTATTGTCGTATGTAAACACAGGAAAAGTGATGTTCTTCACCTCGCCAGGTTTTGTCATTTCTGATGAAAAAAATATTGATTAAAATAAATGATAAATGAAATAAATTTAAAAAAAACAAAAAAAACAAGAAGCTTGTGAGGAAAGATTAGTTGTTTTGTTGGAGAATAATTATATCATCAATCTATCTATCTCATCATGGCAACTACATATGGAATCAGTAGAACTTGTTAACATAATAGAGGGCCGTTATGTAAACTACTGGGCAACCAGTAATAATGTTTTACTATCGTTAAATCAATTTATATATTTTTTTACCATAACTGTGAAATTTCTCGCGCGCTGATTGGTCGAGAGCCGTGGTAAATAAGAGGACATTGTAGAGGCCACAAATGTAATAACTGGCCTCAAACGTAATAACTGGCTTCAAATGTAATAACTGTTGGCTTCAAATGTAAGAACTGGCTTCAAATGTAATAACTGTTGGCTTCAAATGTAATAATTGGTTTCAAATGTAATAACTGTTGGCTTCAAATGTAATAACTGGCTTCAAATGTAATAATTGTTGGCCTCAAATGTAACAACTATAAATTGAGAAAAACAAACATGAAAACAAAGCAAAAAAACAGTTGACATATTTATAGAAGCGTAGGAACGAATTATTGTAAGGGGTCACCCACTCAGTCACTGAGGTGTTAGCAGATCGATATTTAAACAACTATGAATCGTCTTACGTTATTTGCTTACGAACGCTACACGAAATTTACTTTCGGATTTTGTACGAATACGAAGTTTATGTTTCTCGAAGCTTTAGTGCACAATAACTTATTAATAATAGGAATCTGTATTTTTCTCTTCTATATGCGGGATGATATTGGCATTGGACATGACCTAGAATTATGATCGCGCGCACATGCACACATAGGCCTTTATCGTGTCCCATTCAGTTAACATACAGATTCAAGAAATGAACATCAAAAGCATATAATTATAAAGTCATAATTCAATCTTTATTTGGTTAGAACGACTGAACTGAAAACTATACGGAAATTTGCACGGAATATAATACTTGATGGCTTGCGTTCAAAAATTCGTAAGTCATAAGATAGTTTAAGCATCACGTTAACGGCGAACCGGCAAAACACTACAGATTATTGACTTTTGCATTAAAGACGTTGAGCAGCAGCAGCAGCAACAACAACAACAACAACAACAACAACAACAACAACAACAACAGTAACAACATTTTATAGGGGGGATATCCAAACAAACACTTATGTTTTCAATTACATCTGAGGCCAGTTATTACATTTGAGGCCAATAGTTATTACATTTGAAGCCATTTATTACATTTGAGGCCAACAGTTATTACATTTGAAGCCAGTTATTACATTTGAGGCCAGTTATTACATTTGTGGCCTCTACAGACATACCGATAAATGACGAATTGCTCGCGCAATTAGCAAGCGCGCGCTTCAAACGGTTTTTCCCCCAAACTTTTTCTTCGTTTTTGGATCTTTTATTTGACTTTGTTATGGTAAAAAAACAAATTTCCGATGGTTTAGAGTGGTATGTCCTCTTATTTACCACGATATGACGTCAAAAGTTGGTCAAAATGTTATGTACTCACGAGGCGTAGCATAAATCAGATTTTAGAGGTTGGGCATATTTTTGCTATGCATTCAGATCATCTGTACCCTTTCAAAAGCTGAACATTCTATGAAATTTTTTTCCCTATCCGAAATCCAGTCAACCAAAGTCCAAAAAACAGTAGCAAAATATATTCATCATTGTCTCAATAAAAGAAATAGTCGCAACTGATCATTATCTTAACAAATTCAGTGTGTGTTGTATGCGCATCTATTTTTTTCATAATTTGATTATATATTTATATAGAACGTTATGTGTTTGTGTGTTTGTAATGTATATTTATTAGCACTTGATCTTAAATACTGTATGTATGAGTTTATAGACGCTAACATAAACAACCGAAGTCCATTCCAATCCATCATTTCAGACACGATTCCGGACTTTCCAAAATAAAATATCTCTTAAAATATAGAATTTAGAAAAAAATAAAAAGTTTAATAGTTTTAGCGTCCTTTTATTATAGAAAAACTGATTATACTTTCTGTTTGACTGTTGGCAGATGGCCAGACAAGAGGCGAGGCAATATTTGGACTAATTTCTAACTTACTATTTATGTGTGGTTTAGCATAATGTAATTTATCTGCAACATGACTACATGCCTGTCCAATTTGGAAAGAAATAATATAAAAATAATCACAGTCCTTGGTAGTGATAAAAAAAAAGAAGATATGTATTTACCATCCAAAGAAAGAATCAAATATAACTTCTTACCAATAGCTGACGATTGCGGCCCTTCCATGAGAGTGCTATTCTCCGTCAGTGCAAAAACAGTGAAGTGAAATAAAAGTGTTCTCGGCCATATTGATATATCGGAAGTCACAGACTGACATACTTCCTTGGTGGTTAACACTGCAGAAGGTTCAGTAAAAACCATCTGAAATAGTCAAACATAATGCATAACTCAATCAAATAATAAACGCTAAATAAAATCTAAAGATTAAGTCCCAAAACCGATCCTTGAGGTATTCCTAGATTTATGTAAACAAACTTCAGTGGATGGTCTTCTTAAAATTTTGAGGAGAAAAGTAGTATTCTGAATGAGAGAATAACAATTCTCTTTTTAAAACTTCGAGCTTCATCTTGTTTGTGACTAAAAAAGAAGCGGATGGTACATTATCAGCGTTCATTTTTTCACTTACCACGTACTCGTTGGTGTCTGTGTTATCACGACGTATAGCTTTCTTTTTAAGTAAATATACAACTCCACCGCTGACGTTCTGAATACCACGTTGCCATGACAACGTCAATGACGTCACGTTTTGATTTAATACCGTGGGAGCCTGTGGTTTTTGGATGAGAGTGCCATCACCCTTGAAGACATGGCCCCATTTCTTGATGGTTTGATTAATATATTTACAGCTTTGCTGACAGATGCTAACGTTGTGCTGAAATAAGAGAAAGTTGTTATATTTAGTTGATTATTAGGTTAAGGTTGGCTAGAGATCCTCTGTATATTCAGTAAAAATCATCTGAAATAGTCAAACAATATACTCACGCATAACGCATTGCAGTCGGATAAAGATGAAGAAATCCATTCGCAAGCAGAGCCGCACTGAAATGAAAAACAAGACGATTAATCAAATGGTTGACATGCTACGATCTCATGACCAACAATTTTGTTTTGTAGATCCATTTATTAAACTTTCTAGGGAAGCACGGGTGGGTGCGCTGCTAATGTGCCTCCTCTCACCAATGTGACCCGGGTTCAAGTCCCGCCGGGCTCGGTGTCGTATGTGAGTAGAGTTGTTTGTTGGTTCTCTCATGTGCTTCGAGGGTTTTTCTCTGGGTTTTCCGGTTTTTCTCCCTCCGTAAAAATAAAATTTCAAATTTCAATTCGATCTAGGAGATATTCTCGATAGGGCTAACCTCTTTTCTCTTCTTTTGCACTGTGTGGCGAATAAATTGATGGGGATATTCTAATTCATTGATTCTCTCATAAGATATTTAAATCTTTTTTTACTATAGTCTTTCTTCTAAAATAAATCCAGAAAAATAAATTTACAGCAAAGAATAAATCATTCGTTCTACCCTGAAAATAAAACTCTGATATAGCAAACTAATTCCTTTGCTTTGAATGCTCTTTATTAGTGGATTTAGGCGGGAAAACTGGCGCGTCTGCGTCTCAAGTTGACGCATGCGCAGACGGTATACACTGTTATGAATAATTTGAAGCAGTGATTTAGTTCGAGTTTTAATACAATTCTTACTGTGACACAGTGACAGAGCAGATAAATTAAATGCACACTTACTTATTAAATATTATTTATTTATCAAATTATTAGAACATTTTAGAATTAAGATTATATTTCTTATAACGATCTCAGCGAAAAATTGAGAAAACATCCGTTCACTAACAAATCCATATTATTCACTTTAGTGATCAGTGTATTACGTCGTTAGGTTGGAATTGGCTCAACTTTTACAGACGTGCTTGAATTTAAAGTTTTTTATTGAGTTTTTTTAATTTTTTTATTGCCTAATTCTCTTATTCTATCATATAACGGCACAATTCCTCGCTTTTCCAGACTTCTTTAGGCATATTCCACACCACAATTCCTCGCTTTTCCAGACTTCTTTAGGCATATTCCACACCACAATTTGCTCTCTGAATAACGCCAACAAATTAAGTCTTTTTGAAGTCAAAGGAGTACAAACATTTTATATACACAAATATACCATATCTACATCATTATACTTGGTATCAACGACCTTGACTGAAACCACTAACCTGGCGGCAGTCGTCACTATGGCAACCAACATTAGGAGATCCTGAATTATACAACTGTGGAATAAGAGGAAAAAAATAGAAAATAAGTGTTTTACGTAGGTTTCATTAACGAGCGGTCAGTGACCCAAAAGCTTAGGATTTTGATAATAAATACGTTGAAGAACCGAACAAAAATATATTCAAGATAATAAGTTTTGTATTTCAAAAGGTTTTGTTATTTTGGTTTGCTAATTCTCAGCAAAAAAATCTAGCTACTGCAGCAACCAACATGGCTACCAATAACAGCGACCCTCATAATTATTTTGTTTGTGATGTGCCTCAAGGAAGGTATTGGGACCACCCTATGTCCCTGTAAACAGATATCCTGCCATGAAAAAAACGTTTTTCTTTTCGTTATCGAAAGTGTTGCAATCGATTTTTAGATTTACAATAAAACATATTTATTTTGGATTTGTTTGCTTTGCGATATTTATTCAAATGCTTTCATTTATTTTTCAAAAAAGGACTGTGTTTGTCGAAATAATGATAGCAGCTAGTGCTAATTTTATTGCCTTTTTACCTAAAATTAAATTAGAAAATCTAAAAGTTTTATAAACATTGCGAAAATATTTTAGGCCCTAAAACTAATCTCTGGGGCATCCCGTAGCATTTATATTTATATTTAGATATTAGTCTTTAAGGAACTTTTTCCTGTTGAGAATGAATCAATTAGTTCCCATGCAATATTGAACATGTTGATTTAGTTTAAAATATTGATGGATGAGGCTCTTGCAGTATTGTCTAGCCATATATGACAACTGTAAAACAGGAAACCTAAAAACTAGAGCTCTTAAACAGTGTATTTTATCTATATTATCGTGTGTAATCAGCTGCGGTCACTTCTAAGACAAGTAGATCTTTTCCAATGATCGTATAATGAAAACATTAACAGCTCATAGGATATCAAAATATCATTTAGGTCCCAGAGATGTTTATTGTGGCACTCCTTACGAATTGAATTGTAGAAATAAACAGAAGTTTCAATACCAAGGGCAAGATTTTTGCGTTGTCAAGGAAACTAAGTAGCTTCAGAAGGAATTTTTTCATTTGTAATAGGAAAACATTGAGGTGAAAAAAATCTATCGCGGAGAGATGTGTCAGCATGTTGTTTGTATTTACTGGCAATCAGAAAGCACAATACAACATGTTTAGAAATTCCTAAAATAATGCAATCTATCGAATAACTTTGACTCCTGAATAAAATGAACGCAATAAAAAAAATTCTCCCCAAGAAATCTGTCCAAAATAGAAGGGAAAGAATGTTAAATTTTTCTCATCTCAAACCAGGTTTTTTTTCTTTTCACTGACTAAAGTTTAATATTTTTTCGGCAAGAAGAAAGAACTCCTCAACACTACTTATTGCAATTATCATATCACAATGATTAAAATTCTTTTTTTCTCTCGTAGCATCTATATTATCGCAGCCAAGACTTTTCAGTTCAGTTTAAAGATTTACTTGTTATGTGGAATTTTTAGAACAGAAATATCTAATTTACCTTTACATTGCAGTATGTAATCTAAAAGGTAGTCAGTCTTAATTCACGAGTTAAAAATTGGGAAAATTAAAATTAAATTTTAAGCAACTATTATCGTTTATTGCCGATGCCTTGCTGCTGCTCCTTTTTTGTTGCTCTTGTTGTTGTTGTTGTTGTTGCTGCTGTTATTAGTGGTGGTGCTCTTGATGTTGTTGTTGTTGCTGCTGTTATTAGTGGTGGTGCTCTTGATGTTGTTGTTGTTGCTGCTGTTATTAGTGGTGGTGGTGCTCTTGATGTTGTTGTTGTTGCTGCTGTTATTAGTGGTGGTGGTGCTCTTGTTGTTCTTGATGCTGTTGTTGTTGTTGTTGCTGCTGTTATTAGTTGTGGTGCTCTTGATGTTGTTGTTGTTGCTGCTGTTATTAGTTGTGGTGCTCTTGATGTTGTTGTTGTTGCTGCTGTTATTAGTGGTGGTGCTCTTGATGTTGTTGTTGTTGCTGCTGTTATTAGTGGTGGTGGTGCTCTTGATGTTGTTGTTGTTGCTGCTGTTATTAGTGGTGGTGGTGCTCTTGTTGTTCTTGATGCTGTTGTTGTTGTTGTTGCTGCTGTTATTAGTTGTGGTGCTCTTGATGTTGTTGTTGTTGCTGCTGTTATTAGTTGTGGTGCTCTTGATGTTGTTGTTGTTGCTGCTGTTATTAGTGGTGGTGGTGCTCTTGTTGTTGTTGTTGTTGCTGTTGTTGTTGTTGTTGCTGTTGTTGTTGTTTTTGATGGTGGTGGTGGTGTTGTAGAAATAGTGTAGATGGTTGTAAATGAATAGTTGCTGTGTTCATTCGTTTTGTTTATTCCTTATTACAGTTTTCTGTTATTGTTGATAGTGCTACAGCCACCCATGATTGTTATGGTTTCGTTGATGTGATGTTTCTGTTTTTGTTGTGTTTGTTACTGTTTTTTTTTAATGTTATTGTCGTCAATTGTAGTTTTGATGGTGGTAGCAGTGATGGTATTGGACAATGAGTTTTCTGTTCTTAGGAGTTCCTCCAATTTTTGTTAAGTTTTTCGTTTTTAATTTTGCTGTTGCTTGAGCGTCTTCATCTACTGTTGTTGTAATGTTAATGATGGTTTTACGTTGTAGAGTCTTGCAGAAGCAGCAGCTGCTGTTGTTGAACATTGTTGTGGTTCTTGGTGGTCGGGTAATGGTGGCGTGCATGTTAGTTGCCTATACCTTTCATCTTCCTCGTGCACAAATTAAACTTCTTCAAAACAGTTCACCACAAGTGCCTGCTGTGTAGCTTAGGCCATAATTATTTGTTACATTTATTTTTTGACTTAAATATGCTAGAATTAATTCTTCCAACGCCTCCTTCAATATTATCGTTAATCAGTCACATCCTTGTGACATAATCCCATAATGTAGAAACGAAGTCAAAACATACAGGGAAAACAAGAAAGATAATTAAAACAGCTGCTGATGCTCTCGATCAAATAAAGGTAATTTGAGGAAGTGTATTGGAGTAATATTTGTGAGTTTTAGTTGAATATTCTCTAATGAAAAGATTGATTTCAAAGGGATCATTGCAATTTCAAAGTTCTAGTCTTTGAGGCGGGGAGAAAATCCAATTAGGATAAAACTGAAGAATAGGAGTCAGGAAAGAATTTATTAAAAGAATGCTATATGTAATTTGTGAAAGTGGCGAAGACAAGTATGTCGCAGTGGTGGGTGATGTTCAACATAACATAACCATGGGAACGGAATGAAACTGAGTTGTCTGGATTAAACCAGCAAACACACAAACACAACATGCAAAAAAA
Organism: Anthopleura xanthogrammica; assembly: GCA_964019055.1. Lineage (NCBI taxonomy): Eukaryota > Metazoa > Cnidaria > Anthozoa > Actiniaria > Actiniidae > Anthopleura > Anthopleura xanthogrammica. The sequence continues at coordinate 15,804,467 of OZ025212.1, forward strand.
GATAAAAAAGATACATACAACATGAAAAAGAGAAACAAACAAATAAGCAATCATACAAACAGGTAAACATACAAACAGGTAAACATACAAAGAAACAATCATACAAACAGGTAAACATACAAAGAAACGAGAAAACAAATGAGAAAACGAACCAAAACAAGCAAACACAAGAAAACAAATGAATTTGAAGGAACTGAAGGAAGGAAAAGGAGGTGAAATGGAAGCGGATTATTTAAAATTGAAACAAAACTGAATCACCAATAATTTTAGGGATTTTTGACATTTTATGGAAAACAAATATCCGTGGAAAACTAATTTAAATCCGTATTCCGTCATAAATACATTTATTTTTATTACCGCTTTTTATGAAGTAAAAGATGAGAACTACAGCAACTGACAAGTCCTAAGATTGTAAAATTGTGATTCATCCATTTCATTAGACTAAAATAGACGGCTAATAAAAGAACTTTTCGAAGATGTCGTTTAGGTAGATTAGCCGGGTCTTAACACTATAAAAAGAAGTGAGCGTTGAAGGTATTGTTATTAGGTTTAGTTATTAGTTATAAGAACTGCAAAAATCCCTGATAAAAGTATTGATCCTGATATCGCCTGATATCGACTAATAATCCAGTCCTTATAGGAAACTACCAAAAAAATACTCGACAGGTGTTTTTGATATCATATCTTTGAAGTAAAATTATCTGAAGTACCGCCGAAAATAACTAGCACATTCATATCCAGTGATCTGTTTGTATGCAACCGATACACCTACTAGTTCTTTTGGGAAACTATTTCTTTTCCAAAAGTTGCCGCGTTTTTTTTCCTTCACCAGCTTGGTCCACTCACACCTCCGTTATGAGTGCTGTGAGCCAGGTGGAATCAAGACAAGTATCCATCCTCCTCAACTATCACATGTATAATCCGTACTTCTATTTGGAATAGAGTTGTTCGCTTGAGAAACCCCTTCCACTATACTATATACCTACTTGAACAAGACGTAATACTGAATAAGCTCGCGAGTAAAAATGTTCTTGTAGGAGTAGGACAAATACAGCTAAATTTGATAATAATGAAATAACATCAAGTGAAATTTAGCGTCATAGAATAATAATAGGACGGATAAATACGAAAATTACTACTTCAAGGTCAAATATCGAAGGAAAGTTTGAAGCAGTTTTAGACTATGAATGTTTCAAGATTCGCCGTTCTAGTTAGATACTGATATGGATGTGGCCAGTAAATGAAATGAGATTATCTAACAGTAGTGATGAAAAATATGGCATTATCTCACAATACAAATACTAATCTGTTTCACTTACTGTTAGGCAATGAGCATAGCATCGCGCCTTTTTGACTGTTTTTTCATCACGAAAACCACCTTGAACAATCCCACTGAAGAAGATGGTAAGCACTACCACGATACAGTAGGCTGTAGTTAAACGAACGACTTTCATTCCGCTTCGTCTAGCTGTTTACTAAGAGAAAACCCTATAGGCAAAATATCTATTGAGAAAGAAAGGAAATAATGACACTTCGAGCTGGTTATTTGCACAGTGTATTAATTGAAAAAGTCGAGAGAGAATATTTGAATAAGAAGCCGCCCGGGGTAAATTGGGACGTTGAAAAGTTGGTTAGAGTAAGATAATTTCATAGACGCTCGGCAGGTTTTGTTATTTGAATGATTGATTTTCGCTTTCAGGAGACAAAAACAAAAGTCTAGTTATTACAAAGAATAGGTTTTAGCAGTTTTGATGATTGGAAGCGGCTATGGGAACAAAAATTATACCAAGAAATGTGGATTCTTACCAAAAGGCCTGCTCAGTCAGTGATAAAAGTACTCAACTTGTTTCGTCCTGTTCTGAAAATAAAATAGTCCAAGCTTAGAGGCAATGCAAAGAAGATTTCTTGTTTACTGAGTAAGGTCTCTTTGTCACCTTGATCGGTGGTTATATTAACATATTATATAATATACCATGTTATAATATTGCATCCCGAACTCCGGCCCTACTGGGTTGCTCACATCAATATTTAGCATCGGCAAATGGATAGATTCCCTATTGCACCTGTAGTAAAGGCCGGCAAAACACTGTCCACAACACACTATGACTGAATATCGCTTACTCCCCGGCCGTGCGAGTGATTTTCTATAAACGGTACGTTAAAGAACAAATTTCTTTTCCGCTGCGTTGTGTCTTTTAATAGAGGCGTAACTGCTATGGAAACACATCACTGATGACAATTTGACACCTACCAAGAGCATTTCTATTTATACAATTGGTATAAGAAATGGCGGTAAAATATCATAATACTTTGAATACTGTCTGTATCGCTGTAACCCTCAAGGACCGGATGAATGATTCGAACAATTTTGGCAAAGTACCAACCAGACAATTGTGCCGACCGATCAGTTCGAAAATATTATATTACTTATACAGTACAGGCTGCGAGAACGATGAATATAGCCGAAAGAATGTTTGTTTGTTTTCAAGAGCTGTGATAAAATTAATCTATAAATTAGTAAGTTTAATACTTTGGAAGTTGAAACAACTTGGTAGGGAAAACGAAAAGGAAAAAAGAAAGACAAAAGAAAAATAACTGAATGGACCAAAAAAATGTACGAAAGAGAAATGAATGGTAAAACAAAGGACAATGAATGATTAGTGTTCTTCCCGTCCCCCTTAAAAAATAAAAATTAATTGCTCCAACTTTTGGATTAATAATTTAAATGTGTTATAATTAGAAGACTTTTTTTATAATTGTTTCTAGTATTTTCGCCGACTATTGATGTGTTTTTAGACTATATCGACTGATAAATAGCAAGTTAGAATTAGACTTAGACAAAACAGACGAGTAAGAAGAGTCAGAATTCGAAATAGACAAGTTCACTTCGAATAGCAGATATTACACTTACACTCTATTACTTTCAAACCGATTGTTTCAAGTACTTGACTCAAATGCCCCGACTTACATGATAACTGAAATGATGTCTTACTCTAATATCATGTACTCAAGGTTTCGGAATTTAATTTAAACCTGCGTGGATTTTCTACCATTATATTTGTTTTTTTCGTCATTAATTTGGCTACACTCCAACCCCAGTACCTTACTTAACATATAATGGTCGTATATCGAAACCCCTGGCCATGCATGTTCCTCATAATATATCGTTATATACTATAACATCAGTCCTTGGTAATCGTGACGTATATGTCCTAAGTTCTAGTCTTCCTCGTATTTAGTGTTGTCTGCTTTCTTCTTTCTTTGGAGAGAAAATCGCGCATGCGCAAAACTTGTAAAATGGCTTTGTGCTGCCTGCTCTGCTCGCTTATGGTCCGTTCCTCCAACACCAGAATTATCTTAGTAAAACTAAAATCCCTTCAATCGCTCGAAGAGATTTCTATTATAATACGTGTCACGATTTTTTCAAGAATTAAAATGCTATAACCATGACAGCGCGAAACAAGAGATTCTTATGCACAAAACAATAGAATAAATAGAAATATAATAAACCGTCTTGTTTTACGAGGGTAGCACTTATTATCCAGTGGCTAACAATCCTGTGGCCCTCGTTCTATGATCGAATTGGAATTTAGAAGTTGATTTTTGTGGAAGGAGGAAAACCGGAGAACCTGGAGAAAAACACTCGAAGCACAGGAGAGAACCAACAAGCAACTCTACTTAAAGGTAGCATTGGTGAGAGGTGAGAGCTCTCCTCGCTACGCCATCGTGCTTTCAAGGTTGAACAAACACGTTGCATGTCGGAGGACCCTTCTGTAAACATTGATTATTATTATTATTATTATTATTATTATTATTATTATTATTATTATTATTATTATTATTATTATTATTATTATTATTATTATTATTATTATTATGTGTCCTACCTTTTTAGTTCTCGATTACGTTTTTAATCTATTTTTTGCCACTTATCGAGATGTCATCCCTAAATGACATCCAATTAGTTTTGACGTAAACTGTATTTGTTTTCTTTTAGTGCTGGTTGATATACCAACAAGTTTTTCCTTCCGAAACTCTTCATTTTGTTTTCTCGAAGCAGAAAAACTTCATCAAAATTACATTTTTGAAATATCCGAGGAGTCTTGATGGAGTAATTAATAGTGAAGCGGAAAATGTCTTCAATGAATGAGGCATTCTCTTTGCTCATTCTTTCCTGTTTCTGCCAAAATGGGTAGCTTGTTGAGCTCTATAGCTTTTAAGACTAGTCTTGTAATGAGTTTTTAAATTTAGTGATCAGGGTCCCCTATACTTGTTACCTGAAGCATGAATGAATAGCCGATTTGTTTTGCAGTGAAGGGTGATTTCAGGTTTTAAATATTTTAAAGTAACTCACAGATCGAACCCTGAAACAAGCTCTGGGCTGATCTAAGTCAGGGAATGGCTCACTCACAGATCGAACCCTGAAACAAGCTCTGGGCTGATCTAAGTCAGGCCGGGCAAGGAGCAACTAGAAATGGGCGGGACAGACAGACAGACAGACAGACAGACAGTATCATCAATAGATGAATGATTTGTTATCAATAGACCCTTTTAATAAATCCTACAATGTTTTATTTTTCGCGTTTGACGTCAAATTTATTCTTTTTAATTTCACTCATAAACACACATTTCCGAAGAATAAATTTGATGTCAAACGTGAAAAATAAAACATTGTAGGTTATATTAAGAGGGTCTATATAATCGGCTGTCAGAGTAGCTACGTTGAACAAAAATTTATGATAGTATTCGATGCCAATCTATACGATCATATAAAAATGTACAAAGACAAACTATTGATGATATCAATTCCTATCTGGTAGCCATATATTCTTCCAGACATCAAATATCCCTTTTTTATATTCATTCCCTTTACATCTCCTTTAAACATTATTTGGAAATATTTCGTATTTAAAATCGAAAAATACAAGACAAACACCTGTTATCTAGATATTAAGTCAATAGTTTCTAAAAGCTGTTGTTCTTTTGTGTGTACTACATAGTACATTTTCGTTTATCGATGATCATTATGCTTTTCTTATCTCGCGAACATGTAATAATGTAATGAGGCTTTTCGTTTTGACTTTCTTATCAGTTCGTACGATGACAAAGGTTGTCCAAGGCAAGTACAAAAAAAGAATAACGCACAAATACTTGCAAGGTTTACGTAACTTTTTGTTTCATGTGTCGCAGCGCAAAAGACTGAGAGTTTTCACTAGATCTTCTTTTTTATTTTTATTTTTTTCCATTCCATTCCAAACAAACAAACAAACGAAACGAAGAAAAATAAAAACCAATGTTTTTAATCGTTTTCTTAATGGTTTTCAAATTGTCTATAGCGATCTCGATCTAAACTTGCTAGATAAGGAAGTTACATCGTAATGCTGCTACATCTCGTTGCCCCAAACATTTTGCTTGAAAAAAAAACAAGGTCTACAGGTCTGTTGACTGGTCTACTTTAATTTTGAATATATGGACTGACAAGCATGCATGCAAGCCAGCAAACAAGCACTGAAGCAATCACGAAAGCCGGCTAGCACCTCGCGGGAAGCAGGCTAGCACCTCGCGGGAAGCAGGCTAGCACCTCGCGGGAAGCAGGCTAGCACCTCGCGGGAAGCAGGCAAAGAAACAAAGACTTGGGCAACACATAAATAAGAACGAAACAAAACAAAACAAACAAAGGTAGTAAGATAAAAAGACAGCCAATTCTTATTCCATACAATAACGAGCAACACGCAGTCCTCCTAACACTAGCAATCAGTACTCGAGGAGCATCTAACTAGCTAGGGTCAGCATGGCGTAGGAGTTGCATGTCCTCAGCTGCTCGAAAGTGCTAAATTAAGAATTTTATTGTCACATGACAGTTGAATTAGAGGTTTGTCTTGCTAGAGAAGGAATTAACATGACGTGGGAAGAACATCACAAATGATGTGCCCTCAACTTGAGTGACTTTTATAAGTGTTTAGTTTACTAGTTGACTACGAAAAAAGATATCCTTGCTGTAAAATAAATAACTACAGCTTATTGAATCAAATTTTCGAGCTTTTCCGTGATCCTTTGCTCATTAGGTTTCAGTGAATGTGAAGGACATTTGTTTACTTTTGAGGATGTGTCACATTTGGAGGAGAAGACATTCGAATATCGTGACAAGCGCCAGCGCGTATTTTCCTAATCATTCCTAATTTTCAAGCAGAATTTTCCGCAGTATTAGCCATTTAGTCATTTACTATTTATAAACCGGGCCAAAACTGTGGCGTTTTGTTTCTGTTGCTTAGCGACAAGAACAGACGTCATGTTTCCTTAGCAACAAGCAAATATCAGTTCCAAGGCTCTGCATAATAATAATCAAGCAGTAATTCTTCAAGGCTCGCAACTTATCCATTACGCGGTAATTCTTCAGGTCGATCTGAACCAATCCCGTATATAAGAGACGTGAATGCAGTTACCAGGGCCCACGAGACATGCAATAATACACATATTTGTACGAGTCTAGATGCCCGATACCAGTGCCTTAGGGCATTCAAATATTTCTAAAAAGTCCAAAAAATAGTAGGAAAACTCTCACCTTGCCTCGTGAGTCTAGACATTAGATTAAGGTCAAAAAATTCATCCAAAAATACCATTTTAGTTATAAAAATGTGATATTTTCATTCATGCAGAGGTGTACGTATAGGCTTTAGATCAAGGCATTACACGTAAAATCAAGATATTGACTTCCCAGCTAAAACATTATCACCTACTAATGATCTATCATAAGTAAGGGATTTATTTAAACAAATAAAAAGCGAGAAAAAACTTATCGGTAAAGTAGAGATAAAATAAAAAGGTTGGCTGAAGGAAATATAATGATAAAAAAGGCGAAAGAAAAGAGAAGAAAAGTTGAAATAAAAGAAATATAAAAACGTTCAAAGTTTGCCACTGGTAATGATAAAGATATTTTTTTCAATTTATGAATTGACATTGTTTTTGGAATATAAAAAGCCTGTCGGAAAAGAATAGAGCTAATATGGTAAACACTGATGGGCAAATGGAAGAGTCCGCAAATAAAATATAGAGCGCAAGCAATGGAAAACTATGCATAGTTGATGAAGATAACTAAAGTTGAATAGTGAAGTAAGAAAAGAAAGATGAAATCATACAAAAGATTTTAAAGTACTTGCCCTAAATAACATACCTTCAAAACAAAGATTATTTGTTCTCTTTTCTGCGTTTTTTTCTTTCTTTTTTTCTTCTTTCCTTCTTTCGATCCTTTCTTGAGCGTTTCCGAAACCAATTCGAAGCGAGCGAATTCCTCTTTTATTCCTAGTAACTATGTAGAAGTTCTTTTTTTCTTGGAATGCGCACTCTTGTCCAATACTGAAGTCTGTTGTAAGAATAGGAGTTGTGATAATGGAAATACCAAGTCAATTTGGAAATATGAAAAATTCCTAGTCACAGCGGAATTATGAAACAATATGATTCAGATACTGTTGCCGGGGAATTGTAAGTTGCAGAGTCAATCCGTGAAAAAATAACAAGAAGTTTGAAAGGAAGAATGTTATCACACGCTAGATCTTTGGACATAAAATGAGATGACGATGTTACGATACCTATATGCACGATTGCTATCAGCGGACGTGATAATGCTCTTGATTTTTACAATAAATGATATTGAATCTCGTATGGAAAGCGGGATTTCTTCAAGGATTGACGCTACACGGACTTACCAAGCTAACTGATACTGACAAAGTTTGAAATAAGATCAGAGAAGAGCTTATCGACCACTTAAGCACCGAGTGAGTGTTTACACAACAAGTGTTTGTCAATATGCTCACAATTCCCTTCGAATACACTTTGGGAAGCACCCTAATGTTCTGTTCATCCGTCTGTACAATTAATAGGTTATAAGCTTGATTTCAACGAATGAAATAACTGAATGACAAATTGGGGCGAACACGAGGGGAGGGTTGGGGAATTTGTTGAGCAGTAATATACTACTTATAATTATATTATCAAGTTAAACTTCAATTTCAATTTGGATAATGAACAATATTATAGAAGGCAAGAAGGAAGAATTTCAGTACAATATTTTCATAAACAGATGATAAGTTCAGCTGGCTTCAATGTCTTCCATTAATATACCAGCGATTCGGGAGATTAACTAAGTGAGGAAAGAAATGAATATTAAATGAGAAGATCTATCAACAAAGTGGGTGTTGTTTACCCAAAATGAGTTCATTTTACGAAAAGTCGTCATGTGTGTTTTGTGATATCGGAACCAACTATCACTGAACAACCTTAGGGGATAGGTCGTTTCAATATTAAAGGTTATTTCATGCTGTGCTGTTCTTGAAATATTGTTATCTATGTCCTTACTATACATGGCCCACGAAGCAAGCTTAAACTGAAGTGGTGGGGCTATGAGCCGTTTTCGAAGACCAATAAAGATACCATTTTTTTTTAGATTTCCTTAAAAATCTTACTACCCTCCCCCTCGATCCGCGGGCCCTGACATGACGATGATGATGTAGCCCCTAGAGTAAGTAGTGTCCTATTCCCTAGAGGCATTGTGCATTATTGTGCATTATTCTAGAACATTCTAGAACAATGGCCCGAACATCTCGCAATTCTGGAACATCTTTGCTTCATTCGAATAAGTCGGTTTGTGTCAATATAAGAATTTGTGAAAGTTACTAAGGATAATAGCAATGCTGATGTAGCTGCATCATTCGGCGATGCTTTGACAGACAAGCATTCTATTATATAAATCATGAACACACTCGGTAATAACAGTACTTGAAGGACGATATTTAATCAATAGTTAGGAAAGTTACATTCAAAAAATTAAGATCAACGGTGAAAATGGAGTCTCTCGCTTGAGTCAAAGCATTTTTCCCGGGTTCTCCGATTTTCTTCCCTTCAAAGAATCTTAAATGCTCAAAACATATCAGCCAAGAGGTTGTTTCAGGGTTCGATAACATTGAAGCAATCTGGGTTAACAGATAAAACTAAATTATAAATCATGCTTCAAAATCCTTGAAAATTCCTTTTCCTATTTTATTTCATTTCCAGTTTCTTTTTTCTTTCCTTTTTTCTTCATTTCTTCAAAAATTTTCAAGAAATATGACAATACACTGCTAGTTTCCCACTGTTGTATTTTATGAAAAAGACGTCATCCCAAGTAGCATATTTTCTGCCGCCTGTCATATCCACATATAGGAAGAAGGATGTTGATGGTCGACTCAATCTATTTCGAGACCATTAGTAGCCTTATGATCCGTTAGACAAACACAAAAAAAAAAAAAAAAAAAAACAACACAGAAAATCAACAAAGAAGACCACTAGTGAGATATGAATTATTGCCCTTGAAAATAAGAAAAGTACTCATAAAACAATATTTGGTGTACTTGTGTGTTTTGACGTGTGCCTCCCGTCTTTACCTCCTGTATATCAAGCGGTTCAGTTCAGATTCATATTAACTCCTTACCTTATCAAACAACCTTACATTCACTTGACAACAATAAAAAGCTTTTGAAGAACCTTGATGAATTGTGTTAAGTACTTACACAAGTGCGAAAGTCGATCCAGAGGCGTTTCTTAAAATACGTCACGGCTATATTCTGAGTATTTAGATATTCAGTTCAATTGCGTTTTTCATTTACAAAAAAAAAAAAAAAGGTATTTTTAGGAAGTATGAATAAATTCAGGCCATCGATAGTTTTACATAACAGCTTATGGTGGAAGACTAGTCAACTATAGACTATTCTGGAAGAAAAATATACCTAGTTTAGCGAAATATTAGTTAACCACATTAGTTTCTATGAGTTTCTATGGTATTTTCGCTCATAATCTCAAGAGCAAGAATCGTTTCTCACGATACTAACAAAAGACTCGTCAATTTTTCCTTCAAATTTATAACATTTTCATCTGCATTTAATAGTTCATTTGTAATATTCATTTGTAATATTCATTAGGTCAACATATCGAGTACTGGATAATCTATGATTGTTCAGAGCGATTGGAAGTACTTATGTGCTGATATTGGGACTCGTTATCCAAATATCGAGAGCCAAAGCTAGCCATAATATTTCCCCAAACTAATTCAGCTTTTCTACCTATTTTCATCGTCTCAAATCTATCAATTCTATTTATTCATTTTCCATCAAACACTATTACAATTTCTCTATGAGATGAAAATTAAAGTTCATTATAAACTTACTTACCAGTTGTCGTCTTGGAAGTTCTAACAAATTTTTTTTTTTAAATCTTTCATGTGTTTTATCTCAGTGTCGTATTTGTAATGTATCCCTGAAAAGAAGTTAAGATATATTATTAGTAGTTCTGGCGGATTTACATTGATGTTGTAAAAAAGCCGAGGCGAACCTATTAACTTGAATATAATGAAGTTACCTCTTGTAAAGTATAGCGGACTTTGTATTTTGAAAATAAAAGCTTTGGCCCCACTGAAGCAGTTCCTCAGTAGTTAAGCAGACTCACCTAGAAAATAATCAATGAAAACATTAGAAATCCAGTAATAAAAGAATACTTTGGAAACAGGTCAGATCGGATGGCTGAAATGCAGGAAAAATTACCAATATGTTCACGAATGTCTCGACTAAAACGTGGAAGACCTAGTTTTTAAATGAAGCGGAACATTTGCCAAAAAAAAAAAAAAAACACTTACTGAGAGCCGTGTACTGGTACGTTAAAGTAATATGGGAATCCTTTTTGCCAGAGTTTTTTAATTATTGCAAGAAAATAATCAGGTACGTGATGAATAGCCAAGTGAAAAAAATGCAAGGTGGATTCGCACAAGAGACGTTAAATATAAATAGCAATAATATTACAATAGGGATTCACCAAGACTGTTACGTAGTAACCAGTTGGCAGTAATATCCAGTGAGTGTGAAATGACGACACGGCTGTTAATGGTTTTTTTCTTTTCAAATCAGTCTTAAAGTCATTTCAACCAAGTTTTGGTATTGTTCAACTCACTTGAGTTAGTGGTTTGGTTCAAGTAAGAACGGAAATGATCGGCCAAATAAGTTGGACTAATTTTTGATTTATGTGTGAGAGAAGAAGTAGTTATCAAGCGATTAGTATTTAGAAAAGCGTAATATTTCACGAAGTTGTGGTTTGCTATTGTTCTTGGCTCAAGAATCATGCTGGCTTGTTCTTAATGTAAATTCTGCATAAGAAAGAAAGTCTACAGGGCAACACTCAACATGAATGAATGAATGAATGAATGTATGTATGGATGTATGAATGGATGAATGAATGAATGAATGAATGAATGAATGAATGAATGAATGAATGAATGAATGAATGAATGAATGAATGAATGAATGAATGAATGAATGAATGAATGAATGAATGAATGAATGAATGAATGAATGAATGAATGAATGAATGAATGAAGGAATGAATGAATGAAGGAATGAATGAATGAATAAATAAAGGAATGGATGGATGGATGGATGGATGGATGGATGGATGGATGGATGGATGGATGGATGGATGGATGGATGGATGGATGGATGGATGGATGGATGGATGGATGGATGGATGGATGGATGGATGGATGGATGGATGGATGGATGGATGGATGGATGGATGGATGGATGGATGGATGGATGGATGGATGGATGGATGGATGGATGGATGGATGGATGGATGGATGGATGGATGGATGGATGGATGGATGGATGGATGGATGGATGGATGGATGGATGGATGGATGGATAAATAAATAAATAGAAAATAGGGAAGGAAAAAAAGCTCTCAAAAAAAATGTTTAGCGAGTGACAAGAGAAGAGAAAAAGAAAAAAAAGGGAAAGAATAAGCGTTGCTAAAAATGCATTGAATTTGATAAAGTGGAACCATAATTTATATTTCGAATCTGTAGATAACGTGACGAACGTGACGAACACGGTCACGAATCTCTACACAGTTTGTCACGTTGTTTATCTGGTCTACCCACATCTGCTTGTCATATTCTAATTCAGGAAAGTTTTAATGGTTCATCAACTCTTGCACCTTGTCTTTGCACACTTCAATTGTGTCAAATATTACTTCTTCTTTGACTTATAAATTACTTCACGAAAGCAAAAACGAACGTGTCAATGAATGAACAAATGAATGAATAGCATCATCATAAAATGGGAATTGCAAAGTAATATCCCATCTGCTGAGAAATATACTTATAGAAAACCAATGGAAACCATGAATAGCGATCCGTGGTACCCTATCAAGTATATTGATCACTTGTTAGAATTCTTGAAGACGACTTTTTGATCGAAAATGCTTTACCCTAAATAAGTTGTCGGTGAAAAATAGAGACATGCTAAAATACACCATGCTGGGTGGTATTACTCGCTCTTGTCAGTTAGAGGGACCCCTCAGGAGTCCATGAAGGGACTTGATTGACCAAAACGTGGAAGACCTAGTTTTTAAATGAAGCGGAACATTTGCCAAAAAAAAAAACACTTACTGAGAGCCGTGTACTGGTACGTTAAAGTAAAATGGGAATCCTTTTTGCCAGAGTTTTAATTATTGCAAGAAAATAATCAGGTACGTGATGAATAGCCAAGTGAAAAAAATGCAAGGTGGATTCGCACAAGAGACGTTAAATATAAATAGCAATAATATTACAATAGTCAGTTAGAGGGATCCCTCAAGAGTCCATGAAGGGACTTGATGCTTTTTTCATATTCACAAGGTACAACCCTATGTTGAATGTTGTTGAAATAAAAAATGTCATTCTATATAGTGATTAAGTTTATACACCTTCTCATAGGCCCACCTCTATAACAGTTTGCTCATCATCCCAACTCTCTGTTATAAACCCATCAAAATCCCTCACGAATGATAAGAAACCCAGACCAGGCGGTGGTCGCACTCTCCTCGAAAAGCATTATGGGAGCATTATGAAATACGAGTCATTTGCGACACGTTGTGGTGCAGAGCAAATCAATCTCTTAGTTCAACCTCCGTGTTTTAAACTTTTCATACAACTATTTTCACAATAATTGTTTACATATAGGGTATCATAATATTTCGTAGTAAAATATACTTGAAATTGCTTACTATCAATCACGTGACTTTTCTGGATTTGACTGGAGGGCAAACATGGTTGACTGGGGGGCAACTAGCGATTCTTAAATCAAATCATGTCAAAATAACTCCTCAAAGTATTCTATCTGACTATTTGTACAACATGAAACCAGAAAATAAGATACACACACAACCTCCAACATTCTCCAAGCCAGTGAAAACGGAGATACTACCGGAAGTGACGTCTATTGATAGTAAGCAATATAGAACAGTATTCAAAATCTTGGTCTTATTCAACACATCCACATCGATGACAAACAAAAATATGACCCGAGAGGTCAAGCTATGCGTGACAATGCGTGAAAACATAGTTAATAGAGGGGACTGTCCCCTCTATCATAGTTAACTCTATTAACTATGCCTCTATTAACTATGGTGAAAACCAAAATAATTTTAGTTTTTAGAGAATTGTAAGACCAAAAAAAACCCAGTACATTATTTAAGTGTAGCTTAAATTCAGAACGAAATAAAAGTTTCAATTAGATGTGTTTGTTTCACACCAGGACTGTTCAGGCAGCTTTTATGAATTACTGCAGCCAGTGACGACAGTGACAGTTCAAGTGACATTTCGGCGAAAATCGGACTACAAAAGCATAGTTTTGAAACCCAGAAAACTGAGAAATAACGAGGGGAGCGATGGAAGTTTCTGAAAGAACGACATTTGTACTACACTATAAAATATCTGAATTACTAAAAAATAAGGAAAATATCACCCGATTTATGAACCGTCATCAAATTACAACCGCAGGATTGATAAACACGACGTATACATGAAAACTTTAAATTCTTCAGAAATATGACGAGAATAATAATAGAATGACTTGGATATCATAGTTGGATAACCATGCATGTAATCAGCTTCAAAAGATTACACCAATCCAGAAAATATATCTTGTATAAAACCGAATATGAAGTTACCTGTCTGAAAACACGAACAAGCCATGATCATTTGGAGAAATGTGTGAAAATGTAATCCAATAATGCTTTTCGAGGAGAGTGCGAACACCGCCTGAACCCAGACCTTATAAACGGGATTTGACGGTAGTTGATCTGGGTTCAGTGTTATCAAAACGGTCCAAAACTGACGGCGAATTAATAATATTAGTAGTTAATAATAAGTCGAGTTATTCCTCTAATAGTGTAGTTGGTGAGTGGATATATAGTATTTGAGTATCGGATTCTCAGCTCGATCTGGCAAATATCTGGACCCAGTCAGGATAGATGAATACTTGTCCGAAGCACAATCATTCATTAAAACCCCGCCTCGAAAAGAACTCTTACCATTAGAAGAATGACCTCCGTACTTTCTCGTCTTCTTCTTTCTTTTGACGATGTTTTTTAACCTAGGAATAAATTAACGAAAGTAAGTGGGACCTGCAGGGGCAGATCCTAAAGAAACGAAACAGTTGAGTAAATAAATGAATATGCAATCATCCAGTAAAATCAAGCTGAAAGTCTTTTATTACCTACGTAATGTAATGGCAATCGTCCGAGATATCTAAAGTAACTGTACTCAGTACAGTAAGATACCTAAGACTGCTTAGAGGACAGCGAGTATCACTGACTTGGCTATCTTGGGCTGCGTTTGAATCAAACCATCTGGGAAATGTCAAGATCATTTTAAAATTAAAATAGGTAAGTGTCGGTACTGTGTATGTTTAATTCCGCATAATATCTGTCATCTAACATTTCCTTCACTCTCAGTGGCTTCAATGACTTCAAGCCGAGGGTCGTGAAGGGGTTTTCCGTGATTTGACCTTTTTTGGACCGTGATTCGTGAAATTATGTCTGTGATGATTTATGAATTTCAGTTCCCCGTGATGCGTGATGCGTGATGCGTGATGCGTGATGCGTGATGCGCGATGCGTGATCTGCATATTTTGAAAACCTTGATTCGTGATTTTGCATCGGTTTTCGTGAACATTGGATTTACACCCTGATTCCTTTTATCAAGGCCGGTTTTTGTTCATTAACCGTATTGTTGTGATTCGTGAACAGATTTATAAAAAAATGTTCGTAATTCGAGATCAATATCCCCTTCAACACTCTGTCAATACTTACTATCCTTGTTCAGTTTAGTTCTTTCGCCAACAGTCGCGTAGGGCCAAAGATTCTACTGACAAAACGTTCAAGAGCTTGTTTAGGCTTGCATTTTAGTTATGACATCAGGCCGAAAACAAACCACTCGATTCGTGTGACGTCGTGAAATCCTGAAACCAGAAATATGTCAGTCAGTCGGTCGGTCAATAGCATCCTCAACTCGAAACGACTACTGAAAAATAATGAATCGCCTCTAATCAGGGAGAACGTGGACTCCAGGTTAGAGAAACTCAAAACAAAATAAAAACAAAGCAAAAGAGAAAAGAACAAATAAACAAACAAAAAACAAAAACAAAAAACAAGGAAAAAACCAGAGGAAAAAAAAACGAAAATAAAACAACAAGAAAGCAAGCATAAAATTTAAAAAAGTAGAAATCATATCACTAACCTTTTTAATAATTTCGAATAAAATTCCTCAATGAATAATAAAAACTTTCGGCAGCAAATCTTCTATGAACCTCTGAGACTCAATTTTAAAAGAGTTTGCTAATATTACACTATAATACTAATAATATAATCTGAAGAGGTGAAAACAAGAAAATAAGACCTTATAGGTAAACCACGTTTTATGGATATTCCGTCGAGACTCTCTGACTCTTTTTCTCAGTAGAAAACTAAAAACATTGAAAAACGTTTAGACAACTTGTTTGATTAGTATGTCTTCTTGAATAGAACCGTTGAAAATAATATCTATAGGTGCTTCATTACGCTTGGCGTCAAGCTGTCAGCTATTTTGATTGGACAGTCTGTGTACAATTTTATTGGTCAAAAAGGAACACTTGATTGGTTTCTCTCCTTGTTTCGTGAAATTTGAACACTTACTTTACTCAGCTCCAACTTATCATGCAGTTGACATGTTTTTTTAGATATATTTCTTCAATTATTGATTACATGGGAACGGGCCCGAAAATAAACTGTTTATTAACTTGATTCAATTGTTATTTGTACCGTATATATATATATATATACCGTCTGTTTTTTCTGACACATGTGATATCAAGGTGCCTTGGTCCTGGAGTTAGTTACCATAAAGGCTACAAAGCTGAGAATGAATAGGATTATGGGTAGATATATTTTACACATTTCAATCGCTCAATAACTATTGATGGGAATGAGATCTTTTGCCAGTTACAGTTTCACCTCCTGTGAGCATCGTCAAGCTGCACTTTGTATCAAAAGCTTTACTTGTTGGACATGAAATGTTTCCCATGATCCTCAGCGGTCTCAGCTTTGTAGGTTTTTGATGACTAACTTTATTGAAATTCAAACATAATACAAGCTAAGCTTAAAACGACAGTTGCTTAGCAAGCTTGAAATGTATTTTATTTATGTGTAAATAATGTCAGCACAGAAGAAAATATGCTGGAAAAACCTGCAGACAAAGTGTGGGAAAATTCCATATTGTTGTGACCTTTCGCTGATTGGATTCACATCACCCATACTGCATTTCGGGCTTGGTATGCAACAAACAACAAAACCTTCACCAACCGTTTTTGAAATAGCTGTATATCAAAAGGCAAGGAAAGCATTGAAAAAGAGCACGACTAAGTTAACAAATATCAAGGTAAAGAATGTTGCTGAAGAGCTTTAACAGTTGTTGATTGGTGTGTGAGATCGGATAAACCATTCACTTCGTAATTGCCCTATGACAGCGTCACAACTTGTTTATAAGAGGTACAGAATGGTGAAGAACAATAAGAATTTGGACTAATTTTACTCTGCAGCTGAATGGATAGCTCTGATATGTGTGGTTTTTAGATATTTTATAACTTCACTGGGGTTTATCCAACAATATAAACGTTATTGCTTTTCTACGTTCTAAAATATACAATTTTTGGCAGTTTTCTTCGTGTTGTTTCTGTTTTGTCCCCTCTTAAGAATTCTTAGCATGAAAAAACAAAAGATACTTTCATGTGACGTCATAATGAAATAGAGCACTTATTTACATCATTAGCCGACTTGACGTCCGACTTGACAAGTCAAGAGAATTCTGTTTTTATAACGTATTGAAAAAGGAATGGCTATTAACCACGTCGTCAAGAGGCAATAAACCCAAGTGTACTCAGCTTGAGGGCTGGAAATCAAGTTCAGTTTATGAATAAATACACAAAAGATATGAAATGATTTTTACTTATTTTGAAAAGAGCGGACGACTTTTATGACGTCATCGCTGTCTAGTATTTACTAGTGAAGCAAATACAGGCCATAAGAGTTTCTGATATGATTGCCGGCAATGGTACATGCGTGTTATGAGAAAACCAACCCCAGTAGAACCTCTGCTGAGCGGCCACATCTAGGGGATTGTCAGGTGGCCGTTCATATAGAGGTTAGTCGCTTAACAGAGGTTCTAGTATAAAGTATAGGTTGGTCGCTTAACAGAGGTTCTAGTATAAAGTATAGGTTGGTCGCTTAACAGAGGTTCTAGTATAAAGTATAGGTTGGTCGCTTAACAGAGGTTCTAGTATAAAGTATAGGAAGGGCCTTTTACCAATGATTACATTTCCTGGTCTTCACAGTAAAACTCTCTCCAGCTGATATGAGAAAAATATTAGCCAATCAGAATCGAGAAAATTTGCAAAACTAAAAAACAGCAAATCATGGATGCGAGTACAGTGGCTTTGCAAATTGAGTAAGTCTTGTTTTCAAACATTTTATGACCCGCTGTTTATCCTATAATATATATTAAAGCACTTGGTGGCTATTATTACTTTTCTAAGTTCTATAAAATACAACATTTCAGCGTGTTCTTTGTGCTGTTTTGTCCCTTTCCTTCGACCATGATCCTTAACGTCAAGATAAAGCAATGTTTCATGTTACGTCATAGTGAAATAGAACAATAAATCTCTATTTGCACATTCCGAGTTTTTGCAGAGCAAGAGCTTTGAGCGCTTTACGGTCGGTTTTGCCTGTATTCGTCAAAGGAAATGCTTCCATAACCAATGTATACTTTTGTTTTCGCGTTAGTCCAATGTCTTCATTCTTCCACTGTTGTGATGCCCAGTCCTCAAACTCGGTTACACTCGACTCCAAGCGACTTCCTGTCTTTGGAATCACGCATGCGCAAATCTCGTCTTCCTGGCGATCATTGGACACGCCAATGACAGCAACCGCCTTGACATCATGATAGGTTGATAGCACCTTCTCGACTTCAATAGGGTAGATTTTAACACCCATTTTAATGATCACCTCACTCATTCGGCCGCATACATGGAGCCCGCCATGATGGTCAATATATCCTAAATCATCTGTGTGAACCCACCCACTGGAATCCACTCGAATAAACGTTGCTTTAGGATCTCCAAGATATTCATGGAAACGATACGGATACCGGGCACAAATCTCGCCCATTTCTTCAAAGCCAACGACTTCTTTGTTATCATTAATAACTTTGACTTCTGTCGGTGGACAAACCTTCATGCCTGCGTTAGCTAAGACATCGATGCTGTCATCGAATCCAATGGTCTTCACTGCGATAGGGATAATCTCTGTCATTCCATACAAGTTTACGATGGAACAGTTGGGAAGAACAGATCTGCCAGTAATCACAGTTTTTAGGTGGGTCAAATCAAAGTTTCCAGTGCAGGGATTAGCGATCAGATCGTTGATCACGTAAGGCAGGAGATGAGCACCAGAACACTTTTCGTCTTGTAGAATTCTAATAAAGAAGTCGGGATCAGATTTGCAAACTGATCTTGATGGAGGACAAGAAACAAGTGTGAATCCCATGGCAAAAACGTTATTAAGGCCAAGCATTAAGCAGCCACTCCAGCTAAACGGCCTGTCATTAAAGAATCTGCATGGATTCTCTACTGGATGGGGACTGCTGGCTAATCCAAGGCAATGCTTTGCAAATAGAAGAGTCTGGTTCACCATAGCCCGATGGGTGTACTGAATGGCCTTGGGCACACCAGTGCTTCCCGATGTAAAGAGACAGACAAAAGGGTCATCAGCATGGATGCCATCTTGTCGCTTGTAGATTTCGTCCAAATTGATTTCCTGTGGTGTACTTTTAAGGAGATCATTCAAGAGATACTTGACTTCAATGGATGAACCTTGACCAACATCATCTTCTCCGATAAGAATGACTCTATCTTCTCCGATAAGAATGACTCTATCTTCTCCTAAAACTCTTTTCACATTTTCAGTCAAGCTCTGATCAAACAAGTTGTCCCCACTTGGATGTAACACAAGTGCTTGACACTTATAGCGCTGCAATCTCGCCATCACTTTATCCTCGGTTTTCCCATGGACTGGAATCAAAATCGTATTTGCACCGATTCTATTTAGAGCCAAGTAGCACCAGATGAACTCGATGCGATTGGGCGCCATGAGAGCAACATTTTGGCCTTTGTCTATTCCAATCTGCAGCAGTATAGCCGTATAGCCATATAGTATAACAAAGGCTTCTTGTTGTGGGTGTAGACTAGTGTGGTAGTCATGCAGTTGTGCGAAAGTTCGAGTCTCAGTTTTCTGAGTTAGTGCCTCGTCTGGGTAGGTTTTCTCGGCCATTGCGATTGAAGAAATGTATATTTCATAAGAGTAAACCTTCGTGTGACCGAGGTCATCCAAACAATTAACTCGGTACGAACTTTTATTTATAGAAATTTATTTTATGATTGATAGTCGCCATGAACACTAATGCGACGTTTTCTGTGATTGGTTAACTGTGTTTGACAAAACATCACACTCATGCTATCAATCCCTTGCGTGACGGCTGATGATAACAGGACGACTGCACTTCAACCTAGAATCCGACAAGATCTCGAAAGGGTCGCGGTAAAACGCGGAAACTGAAACGGCGGAAAGCGGAAAGCGGAAATTCGATACATTTCATTATACTCCAATTTCGTACAAGAATCAACATGAATTGAAATTTAATACATTTTATAATACTCAAATTTTCGTAAGAGAATCAATATCAATGTTTGAAACTTCAGAAATACTCATGTTTTACGATAAAGAATCGAAAACATATCTCTTAAATTAAACCGGACACTTTAAACATATCTAGGGATTTTAAGATGATAAAATAATAGGCGCTGTACTCGGGTTTATTCTATATGCCGGCGCTGACTGATGATCATCACTAAGGTCAATGTCACGAACGTACACTCCGTCTAATTTCTACAAAACCCTCGCACGGAGGGGAGTGGATAACCAGCAAGTATCAATATTCTTTAGAGAAAAGTGATTGGTCAGTTTTGTCAATTTAACTCATTGATACTGAGCAGTCAATGAAAAATTACTTTTAGTTTTATCCTCAGTATAGAAGAAAAGAAAAGCCGACCTTTAGGCTTCATAGAAATAAAATAAATCAAGAAGTTATAAACAAGACGTCTAAACAAGGAAAGTTGTACAATGGAGATGCTAAGAAAGCTGCACGCGTTTATTTTACACTTTCGGCATTAATTCACATAGTCTAAGGTCTCAAGTTGTACATTTGCAACTGACGTTTTTGTGCGGAACAACTCAACTCTTTGCACTCTAGCACAAATTAGTGAAGTACGAAAGCTTTTTTAAGGTGCCTATAGTTACTATAGAGCAAAAATTATCATAAAAAGTTTTTGAATGTGGTTTCGATTCTAAACCCAAATTTAAGCAATTTACTCAAATTTCCCCCAACGCCTTCCTATGTATGAGGATTTTGCCCCCGTTTTCAAGTTCTGTTTCACGTTGTAGTTGCGTAGAGTAGTAGCTAGCGTAGTAGTTTCGTTTTTCAATAATAAGCAGCCACCAAAGGTTTACAAACTTTGTAAACCTTTGGTGCGTGGCTGCTTATTATTGAAAAACGAAACTACTACTACTAGTATGATTAACTATAACATTTGATGATTTTAATTTGATTAGTTCATCGCCTATATAAAGGTGGTAGTGTGCTAAAGTCGTAAATTAAACCCATATCAAAGAAGGGAAACGATATGACTTCACGGTAAACTGAAAAATGCTAAGTATTTTTTTGTGCTAATTTGTCTTATGTCACGCGATAAGTGACGTCCAAGTAGCAAAGACAGAATTAAAGAGACAAGTGAATACAGAAAGTAATTCATTGGATGAAAAACAAGTTGAACTTAAATTATGGGTTTCCCGGGATCAAAAGCATCTCCCCTCCGCGTGAACGTAGTTTGTGGAGGGTTTTGTAGAAATTAGACAGAGTGTACGTTCGTGACATTGACCTTAGTGATGATCATCAGTCACCGCCGGCATATAGGATAAACCCGAGTACAGCGCCTATTATTTTATCATCTTAAAATCCCTAGAGATGTTTAAAGTGTCCGGTTTAATTTAAGAGATATGTTTTCGATTCTTTATCGTAAAACATGAGTATTTCTGAAGTTTCAAACATTGATATTGATTCTCTTACGAAAATTTGAGTATTATAAAATGTATTGAATTTCAATTCATGTTGATTCTTGTACGAAATTGGAGTATAATGAAATGTATCGAATTTCCGCTTTCCGCTTTCCGCTTTCCGCTTTCCGCTTTCCGCTTTCCGCTTTCCGCTTTCCGCTTTCCGCTTTCCGCTTTCCGCTTTCCGCTTTCCGCTTTCCGCTTTCCGCTTTCCGCTTTCCGCTTTCCGCTTTCCGCTTTCCGCTTTCCGCTTTCCGCTTTCCGCTTTCCGCTTTCCGCTTTCCGCCATTTCAGTTTCCGTGTTTTACCGCGACCCATCTCGAAATTACAGTTTAATTACGAGAAAAACTGGCTTATCTACGTAAAACAATTATTGCGATCAATAATTTCGCAAAAATACTTTAAGGATACAGGATACCCCAAATTGCTTCAAAATGGCATTTTTTGAATTTTAACATTTTCTTAAAAAGAATGTTTTTTTCTTTCATAATCAGAAAAAAAATTCTCAAAAAAATATTTTTAAAAGAAGTTATAACGAAAAAACTATTTTTTGAGTCCCGTAAGTGTTGATGTGTATCTGTCAGCAGTGTATTCAACTTTTGTTCCTGGTCTAAAGTATCCTGCTGCTTAATCCCCTAAGCAAACACACGGGCCACACGACTCCAAAATAAGTTTTGGCTGATTTCTTGGAGACGAAATTTCGCATGAGTGACTGTGCGTTTCGAGTTCCAGGTCAAAAGGATTTTCATGGATTTTTATGAGACTTGGGGAAAATCATCCCACATAATTGAACTTCAAAACCGTGTCTCCGATTTTTTGTTTTTATTTTCGTTTAAAAGTTATCGCTTGTTTGGTTGAATAGACTGCATATTTTTCATACCTTCATCTTTAGACTTGTATAGAAAAGCAACGGGACAACTTATCAAAAATCGGAGACACGGTTTTGACAAGTGATATGTCGTGAACTCAAAAAAGTGATTAGCAAACAATATCAATAAATTCCGGCTGACCTGGAACTCGGCGTTTGAAGGTATATGAAAATTAATATTACTCGAGTTTTTAGAAATGCCTTAAATCATTTTACAAAAGTAAGATGATATTCTGATGCTCCATTTATTCAGCTTTCAGAAAATATATTCTTTATTGGGGTTTAAAGTGATATTTTTCGCGCTAGAGCGCTTTGAATACAAGGCGGTCGTTTGGGGTATCCTGTATCCTTAAGAACTAAAACTATAGTAAATGTTTATTGTGATAAACATTATTACTTCCCTACTGAAAAATATAGTAACTATTTATTTGCAAACCATCTGAACATTAAAATATATAGTCGAAATAGTGACTTGCGTGACCCGCCTTTTCGTTTTGTAGACTAGGTCCAGTCTCCGAACCGATGTTCGATTTCTCTAGCGGTCTGTTTTTCATTATATAGTAAATGGCATATGAAAAACAACAATGAAAGTTTAGGATTGTTATTTTGTTGGTGGTTGTTGTCAGTGATATTGTTATTTTTATAATGATTATCATTATTTTAAATTCGTTGCTTAATCACAAACACTGGAATCCCCCAGAGTTGTGAAAATACGTCTCAGTATATGAATCATTAAGAGAAAGAGAATCCCTCAGAACCATGCCTAATGGCGATCAGAAGTTTTTCACGCAGTTGTTTTTCACTGTCGTAATCGGGGAGTTTTAACATGTTAAAGCAAGTGGAAGCATGGGGAATCTGAAATGAAGATGGCTGGGATGAGCATTGCTATAATAGTAAAGACTTCCTATACTGGGCATCTTATTCGTTTCATCATTTGCAATCTATAGCTCTTCAAATAACGTAATATTGCAAAGTTGCTAACCAATGAACAAGCTTTCCAGGGGCGTAGGGGGTGAAGGGGAAAGCACCCTAACCACGACCCCTGTCTGGGAAAAGGTTTAGTGTTTCCAGTGGAAATGGCAAACATCTTTGAATGTGCAAAACAAGTTTAGTGAAGATGGAAAACTAAGCCGGTAAAAATTCTCAACCTACCTTGTTTGAGCCGCAGAGTTTTGTGATAATAAACTTGTTCGGTCCACTAAGACCCTACATGATAAATGAATAGCTGTTAACGCCGAACATACATTCATTTCAGCTTAATAATAATCAAACATTTTGGGTGCAAGAAACATTGCAGTATCTAACTCTTATCCATTAGAATATGAATTCAAGGAGTTTGAACATGCAGAAATTTTAAAATTCAAGAGTTTTTCAAGTGCCTTTGAAAACTAAAATTAAATTCAAGGAGTTTCTTAAAAGTTTCAACTACAAAGTTAACGCTTTACTCAGTGATTTACATCAACAAACTAAAAACTGGTATTGGGATCCCTGTGTCTGTACATACCTGTAGGTTTGCAAAACCTCCTATGGGGACAGACGGTGATCCTGTAGAAAACTTTAACAACAAAGCCTTCTCTTCCTCTTTAAGACGTGAGACTATATCCCAGAACCAAGTGATGATCTGCTTACTTGATGTGAACCCTCGATACTGTCAAAAGAGAATTAGAATTAGAAACAGTGAAGAGAAACACCTGGAGGTGGGGGAATGGCACGTATCCATGGGGGGATTTTGTAATGTTATACAGGGGCAGGTTAAGAAAATTGCAAGGGGGTGTCCGAAATGAAAAAAGTGATGATATAGTAACGTCATCAATAGTGCTGATCTGACTTATTTTGTACTTACATTTATTTGTTGAGTGTCTGGTGTAACACTGGACACCCCCTGGACCCAGCCCCCCTGTTATAGATGGTTTGTTAATATTACTTACTTCTGTATTTTCCTTCCAGTCGTTCACGTCAATCTTCGTCACACCGTTCATCAGAAGAGAAAACTCATCAGCCGTGAACAACGACAGCAATTCCCGAGGAATAACCTTAAAACAATCCATCCAGTTAGACTAAAATAATTATCTATAAGAAGAGGGAGAAACGTAGTGCGCGTGCTTGGCAGAACGTCGGGATGTAGCTCAATTTGGAGGACAAAACAATAGGTTCCAATTCTCAGCAGATTGAAATTCTTTTGTTTTGTTCTCCAAATTGAGCTGCTTTGACGTCCGGTGAAAGGGGGTCTACAAGCAATCAGAGCCTTCTTTTCTGTTAGTCAGCACTGGTCGGTGGAACTCAGGCGCTGATTCAAGAATGAATAAGTATCGGTAAGGTGCTTTCCCAAAGAAAAGGAACCTCTAACATTTATAAGAGTCCTTTCTCAGAAATCATTAGGAAGCAAGAATAACCTTTTTTTTCCTAAACCATTTTCCCGCCATTTTTTTTCAAGACGCGCCTGCGCCCCTCTTGATCTACTCCTTCATTTCTTGGGGGAGGCCACTGGGATGTAATATAGGGTTTTGATCGCAATCGTTTTTATAAATCTTCCTTTCACAGAATACTGATAAACAAACGCTAGATTCTTACCTCGTTGAGACCCATGCTGAATTCCTCAACCTCTTTTTCAATGAATGTTTGTAATTTGTACTGCGAAACCAGCTTAACATATTCGTGCTAAACAAAAAGTGACATGAGATAAAAAAGAATGTAAGGGTTATTTTCTTGATTGGAACCAATGAATAATAATCCCTAATAAGCCAGGCGAATGCGCATCGAGTATGATAAGGCATAATGAGCATAATGCATGAGCAACATGTTCTGGTTCATATATAAGATTGCCCGAGGATCACTTCTGTCAAGGTACTGACTGAATCAAGGAATGAGATTGTAAGGGATCTGGCTTTGTACAGGTCCACTGACGGAAATAACAAGATCTTCAATCAGTACTAGTATATTGACGCTAAACACATACCTTATTCGAGTCATCTACAATCTTATCTTCATCATCAGAGAAGTTAACTGACACGAGTTGGTTGGTCCAAGGGTTCTTAGCATCAACACCGAAAGGAAGGTCAAGGTCATCCACACTGTTCTCTTTGACCCAGGTCACCATGTTCTGATGGAGCTCGTAGTCAAACGAACTGAGGTCATCAGGATGAGATAAAGGGATCCCAAGAACCTGGCAGGAATGACAATGTCAATTATAATATGTATTGTTAAAATAAAAAGACAAATTTATCTGATCGCTCCCTTCATTCCAGAGTTACAACGAGCGGCACACAGAAAATTGCATCACGCCATTCATACGATAAAACTTGATGCGCGCAATATCGGAAACATGGCGCAATATCATGGTTGCGCGCAACAGTTGCAATGTGTTTCCCTGTCTTTAACCCGTGTATCCTCCCATACAGTACATTATGTATCCGTTGAATACACCGATCCATATACTGTACCCTGATACATGCATCCTTTACCTAATCTAACCTGTGCCAAGACATGCACCACCCATAGAGTACATATGTAACGTACCTGTTTGACAAAATGTTTTGCAAGATTCAAGTTAAGCAGCATATCTTGACAAATGGCTGCACCAACAAGACGACCAATCACACGCAGTTGCTTCAGTTTAGAACGAAGTGCTATGCTGGGGATGACTATGTCCTTGAAGCTCTTTCCCTGATGACAAAAACACAAAAGAAAATAGAGGATAATAATTGAAGTTTGGAAAGCCACGTATAACGAGTACGGTTGATTGATGGTGGAATAGGTCAAGGAAAGAAAGATGGACTCCACATTATTAAAGTCGTGAAAAATAAAGAGACAAACGTGGAAAAAAAACGAAAAAAGAAAGAAAGGAATGAAAAGAAAGAACAAAAAATATTGAATGCATGGAAAAGATTAAAAGAGAGTAAACATCAGAAATTAAGAAAAAAGAAATAAAACGCCAAAACAAAAGTCCAACCCACACAAAAAACGTTGTATAATAATATGTAACAGATATTACATATATTACATTTACCAGGCAAGAAATCCAAGTGTTCCTGTCAGATTGTCTTGTAGAGGCATCCTCACTCTCCTGACTATCAGAAGGAGTTGCTGATGCTGATGGTTCTTCTTCTGGGATACCTGCATCGTTATGCGCTTCAGTTCCATCATCAATATTACCAGTATTAGTAGTCAACTCTGTAGACAGTGATACAGTGGAAGATCCCGAGTCTGCACATGTAGATTCGTGCTGGGACCGCTGAGAAGCTGTAGTACTACAGATTCCACTATCCACAACTGCCGTTTCCACAGCTAACATCAGTTCAGAATCAGTACACTCAGGCTGCTCGTTAGCATCCAAGTCTTCATTAGAGTTGTTGTTTTCTGAATAATCTGCTGCCAGTAGCTCTGAATCTGTACAATCTACATCAATGTTCTGAACAATGTTTTCTTCATTCTTCTCAATAGGTTTGGTATCATTATGGTCTGTGTTCTGGCTGTGGGACAACGTTGTGGGCTGTTTGCTAACAAAGCTGGCAAAATAGGCATTTGGGGTCGGGCTACCAAAACAAAAAAATATATTGAAAATTAAAAATTAGAAACTATAACATGACAACATGAGAAGGTATTTCAAATACCTTCAATAATTTTCTTTTTTGATCATTCTAAACATCATTTAATCATGGGCCAGATTAGCCTGCCTAGCAGACCTCGGTTGAGATTTCGGAGGTGGACCACTATGAAACCTAGGGTCAGATACATTCTTTATGGGTATGGCCGCAGGAAGTCTCAAAATCTTTGAAATCTATGGGAAACTTTGAATGGGAGGAAAAGGAGAGAAGGGAGGGAAGAGAGGAAAGGATATCTCCAGCACTACAACAGCAATAGAACCGAAATTACCTGAACTGAGAATCATCTGACATATCAAAAAGACCATGTCTGGGATCAACAACATCTTTACACAAACAAACAAAAAACTCTCTCTTTGGACCAGTGCAGATACCTAAAATGAAATAAGAATGCAAGAATGTTGATGTATATGCATTCACTCATATTCCATCCTTTATTCTACTCAAGTGCTAAAGTTGTCTAAAATAGTTATCCAGGGCTTTTTCATGGTATACCATAGAATATCCCACGGAAATTATGCTTGTCCCTTGTATTTGTTCGCACTTGTCCATGCACTAAGAAATGTGCGCCATGGGATATTCTATGGTATACCACTCATAACCATGGTATAACAGTTACTAGTGGGTATCTCATTTTTGGGCTTGAGGTCTAACAGTTATATAGTTGTCTTACCAGGTTCATCTTCAAAGACAACACTCATACCACTCCGTAGTTCCCTTCCATGCCGCTGACCAATCTTCTGCATGGTGCTTCCAAGAATATCATCACGTTTCACTCTGAGGCTTGGGCATGAGGAGTAGAAACCATTCCTGAAATACATGAAAGTAAAATTACAATGCAAATTGTTACAACAAACTACAAGCTGGATGAAAAATGGGCATAAAATATGAAAAAATCATTCATTCATTCAATCTTTTATTCTCTCTTCTATTCATTTCATCAGTTGGTTTAGCAAATCATTCAGTTAACCAGATATTCAGTCCATCTGTCAGTCAGCCAGTCAGCCAGTCATTCAGCCAGCCAGCCAGCCAGCCAGCCAGCCAGCCAGCCAGCCAGCCAGCCAGCCAGCCAGCCAGCCAGCCAGCCAGCCAGCCAGCCAGCCAGCCAGCCAGCCAGCCAGCCAGCCAGCCAGCCAGCCAGCCAGCCAGCCAGCCAGCCAGCCAGCCAGCCAGCCAGCCAGCCAGCCAGCCAGCCAGCCAGCCAGCCAGCCAGCCAGCCAGCCAGCCAGCCAGCCAGCCAGCCAGCCAGCCAGCCAGCCAGCCAGCCAGCCAGCCAGCCAGCCAGCCAGCCAGCCAGCCAGCCAGCCAGCCAGCCAGCCAGCCAGCCAGCCAGCCAGCCAGCCAGCCAGCCAGCCAGCCAGCCAGCCAGCCAGCCAGCCAGCCAGCCAGCCAGCCAGCCAGCCAGCCAGCCAGCCAGCCAGCCAGCCAGCCAGCCAGTCAGTCAGTCAGTCAATCATTAGTCAGTCATTTAGTCAGTCAATCATTCATTAGTCAGTTGGTCAGTCAGTCAGTTGACTGACACAGACCATAATCATCTGTTTTGGCTGCTCTAAAGTCAAAAGGGGTTCAGTAAATTCAGTAATACTAACACAGACCATAATCATCTATATTGACTGGTTTTGGCTGCTCTAAAGTCAAAAGGGGTTCAGTAATACTAACACAGACCATAATCATCTATATTGACTGGTTTTGGCTGCTCTAAAGTCAAAAGGGGTTCAGTAATACTAACACAGACCATAATCATCTATATTGACTGGTTTTGGCTGCTCTAAAGTCAAAAGGGGTTCAGTAATACTAACACAGACCATAATCATCTATATTGACTGGTTTTGGCTGCTCTAAAGTCAAAAGGGGTTCAGTAATACTAACACATACTTCACTTCTTACCTTGTTAACGGTTCTAATCTTCTTTTAAACCATTTGTGCTTGTTATCAAAGTCTAATATAGCTCTCCATGTGTGTTGTAGTAAGCCATGATCACATTCATCCAGCAGCAAAAGATTAACACGGATAAAATCATTAAATACCGTGTAATATGCATCATGATTGGCTAGTGAGAACAGGACATTCTTTACAACCTGAAAAAGCAACAATAATGTGTTATAAAATCATTAAATAATAGCAAAAAAATCAAAGGTAGCTGTTACGGTATAAAGGCAGCAACCACTTGTGCAACACTGTTGTATTGTAAGTTCGATGTGACTCTTCTTCTGAAGAGGTTTAGAACAGAAAATCAGTAAAACAAAACAAATACATAAAAAATAAATGTCCATCTTACTTAATAAATCATGAGGATAGCCTGTGTGCAGCCTGAATTCAACTCTGATTAAGATGGTCTGTGAATCAGTGCAAGATTCATTGTTCTGAATCAACAGCACGGTTGCATGATTATAGGCTCTGATTGGCTGCTGATGTGGATTATCATTGGTCTATGAGTTCATACCAGAGTATAGTACATAACATGATAAGCCAAGACATTGACAGATTTCTACAGTTATTAACTGATGAGCTGTGATTGGCTGACAATGAATGTTGTGCTGCAAGCAAGCTAGAGAATGAGTGATGGCAGGTGGTTTTCTTACTTTCATAGTTTTTTTCTTTTCTTCTTCATTTCTCTGTTTCTTTAGCAAGTGTCCTAACACAAACAGTTGATCTGGTTTAGGATTCATCAGAGCAAGAACGCATTCTTCTTGTGCCTTGAAGTTAGCATACAGAAGTGGTGGCCAACCACAGTTATCTACACAGTCCACCTGATGACCATTCCTTAGGAGCAGATTTACACATTCTGTGCTTCCAGCCATAGCTGCAAGGTGTAGAGGTGAAGTACCATGACTATCCTATTAGATAATATTAATAGATATTAGAGTCATAACAAGAATGTCTGAAGCACACATCCAAACCTCCCGCAGGCTCTGCCCTTGAGTATTATTTCTTTACCTTTGTCATGACTTTTGCACCTGCCTGGATCAATGCCAAAGCACAATCATCATTACCAGTCTCACATGCATACATCAAAGGTGTGAAACCTTGAGAATAAAACAGAAATTAACTCTGTTAGAACCATACTGTAGAAGGAATGTTGATTTGGCTTGTCAGATGGACATGTTACATTGTAATAGACCTCTTTACCTTGAGCATAATGTTTTCCCATATGTCACTCCCTAGAATATCATTTTTTGTATTTATCAATTGCGCATGAGAAGACACATGAATATGGACACTACTCAAACAAAGAATCTTATTCTCAAG
The DNA here is from genome assembly GCA_964019055.1 of Anthopleura xanthogrammica. Classification (NCBI taxonomy): domain Eukaryota; kingdom Metazoa; phylum Cnidaria; class Anthozoa; order Actiniaria; family Actiniidae; genus Anthopleura; species Anthopleura xanthogrammica. The sequence goes on from OZ025212.1 coordinate 15,834,722, forward strand.
AAAATGATATATGGTCTGAAATGGGGAAACATTATGCCCAAGGTAAAAAGGTATATTATCATCGTATTCTGAAAGACAACATTCTGATGCCAATATATCAGCATAAGCCCCCATGGAAACTATAAAACTTTATAATTGAATGTATCAACCAAACAAAAGCCTCAAAAACCAAACTGTTACCATTTCCATCAGTTTCATCCAGGTACAAAGCCATTTGTTCGACCAGCTGTCTTAGACACAAGGATGTATCTTCATCTGAGGCCTGCTTTATAAGTGATGCACACTCCACTGCAAAGTGAAGCAGGTTGCCTCCTTCTTGTGTTCTGAATGACATGGGATCTGCTCCATGCTTCAGAAGTATTGCTACACACTGCAAGATATGGATAGTACATAAAAAAGAGTTCAATTCAGTGATTCTGCTTACACATAGGAATTCAAGAGTGGCATAGCAGTAGTGGTAGTGCACTCTCCTTTCACCTCTGGGGACCCATTACTATACATGTAAGAGAAGTTTGTTATATCTTTCTATTGATTCAAGAATTTTTTCCCAGTTCTCCAGTTTTCCTTCCTCCCCCTAAAAAAACTTACAGCACTATACAGACTAAATTCTGATTCAAGCCATGCCTGGGCTTTGATCATACTTTGATCACCCAAGAGGTTGTCTCAGAGGATCAATAAAATATGAAGGCTTAATTTGAGGGTTTTACAAATTCAAAAAGATTACCTGGTGCTGAGAGGCAAACACTGCAGCTTGTAAAGGTGTGTGTCTCCTTGCATCTCTGTGCTGCAACATTCTTGTACAAAGATCCTTATCATTTGCAAATAATAGTTCCAAACATTTCCCTCTCTCAGTACATTCTGTTCCCATCCTTGTCTCACCAACAGCAAAATGCAGAAGGCTCATTTTGCTGGGTGTCTGAATGAGCTCACTGTTGACCTGTTTAATGTCTGTGTGTCTCAAAAAAATCTTAAGACACTCACTATGTCCATTTGCAGCATATGCAATCGGTGGAAAGTCATACTTATCAAGAACTTCACATTCTGCTTTCATTTTAATCAACAGCTGAACCATCTCTGGGTTGCCGTTCAAGGCTGCAAGATGCAAGACAGATCTCTTTCTATATCCTATATTATAGACTGCACTGGGTTCTTGTTGGAGAAGTTTCTTGACCAAGTCAGTGTCATTTTGATTGACAGCAGTATGAAGGCTACAGTGGTGGTCATAATCATCTTTGACTTTTGTTTCCGAGTCACTAGTGTCATCAGACTCAACTCTCGTGTTTATCCTTCTCCATTTTGAAGAAGAATTCCTAAATTTTCTTCCTTTTCGTCTAGTTTGAACTGAAAATCCACTGGTTGGTGAATTCAATGTCTCACTTTCAGTATCTTCTGTTGTTTGACTATGATCATTAATAAACTTGAGAAACTTTATATCAAGTTCTTGATCAGATATCATCTCTTCTTCGGAAACTTCATTATCAGAGACAACAAATTCTTTATCATCTTCATCGGACTCGCTACAATTTTCAATTAATTCTTTCAAAGCTTGATCATGAAGTACCTCATCACTGTTATTAATCTTCTCTTTACTCACTTGATTTGTGTTTTCCATTTTTGGATCTTTTGTGCCAAGTTTTGCTACATCTCTTCTTTTTAAAAATGCACCATATTTTTTGTCATGACATTCTTGTTGTTTCTGCATTAGTTTCATGCGTCTTGTAGATCTTGGTCTTGAAGGATGATCCTTCAGTTTAGTGTAGGATTTCTCACCTTCCTCAGAATTGGAATCATCATCTTGCACAGCATCCTCTTCAACCTCTGATTCACTTGAATTTGAAAGGACATTTTTCTTTTTTGTGTTATTTGGTATTTTGTTTCGTACAGTAGATAGTGATACATTATCATCATCATCATCTGAAGTCTTACCAGATTCTGATTCATCTGAAACAATAGTTCTTTTCCGTCTTGAAACTTTACTTGATCTTGTCCTAGTGGTTTTAGTTTTTTTCTTTCCATTTATCTTCTTGGATTTGGCATTATTCTTCTTTGTTTGAAATGATTTTCCTTTTGATTTCTTTTCTTTTCTTTTGCTTTTGATTTCATCGCTGTCAGAATCAGAAGAAATATTCTTTTTTCTCCTTATCAGTAATTTGGTTTTAAAATCTTTACCACTTGAAGATGATGACGAAGCATCAGATGTGCTGTCTTCACTCTCCTCAACTTGATTTTCATCGTCGTCAATAAAATCTGAAAAACTGCTGTCTGTCAAATATATATCTCCAGCTCTCTCAGCCGCATATGAATTGCGCCTGCAGCCAAATTAAAACATGCAAAAATATATATCAACCATATACATGTATATATAGAGACAAGGAATGAACCACAACAGGACCAATGTAAAACTAGCCTGGAGTTGGAATGCAAGTTTTTTGTATAATTTCCTTAATATCACTGTTAACCTCATACTCATAGGGTTAGCTGTGGTGGATCCAAGGGGTGGTCACCAGGTGCCTGTGAACCCCTCCCCCCCCCCTCCTTTCTAGATTGGAATTAGTTGGTTAGTATAAACCAGTTCAAAGTTTTAAGAATCGTTTGCAGTGTGCATGCAATTTTATCCTGAATTTCTCACTTCTTTTGTTTAAACCTTCTTTTGTTTTTAATTATACAAAAGAATGTGAGAAATTCGGGATAAAACCACATGCACACCGAAAATGATTCTTAAACTTTGAACTGGCATATAGCAAAAGGTGCATCTTCTAAATTTTGTGACCCCCTACCCAAAATCCTGGATCCACACCAGGTTAGCATCATTTGAGGGTCAAAATATTACAAATATCAAAGGCAAAGTAAAGAAGGTACAACTTCAACAATGCACAGACCTTCACTGGAACACACGAATATTCTACACAAAATCAAGGCTAATCCTGAGCAACATGTTGAAAGGAAAAGTGCTGGTCTACGTCAGTCTGACTTTCGCACCCCTCCCCCTCCCCACGTGACTTACTCTCTTATGAAGTTGTTTACTAGTCGTCTGGGCCTTAGTTCTTTGATCTTTTTGTCTGATGACCTGGGACATGTTATATTTCCTGGAGATACTTCGTCAAGCACCTCATCTCTGCTAGGCAGTCGAAACTCTCTCGAATTTTTCACCTTGAGTCTCTCAGAGCTTCTTGTTGCTGGAGTCTTGAGGATTTTCACATATTTCCTTGGCGTTTCCTCGTCTTCCGAGCTCTCACACGGTTTATGAATCTTAGAAACTGGAGATTTTCTGTAGACTGGTTCTTCATGAGTATCAGAAGCAGATTCCTCTGAAGAAGACTTTATTTTTTTAATTTTTCGTTTCTTGGCATGAAGAATGGTGTCACCTTCTGACTCGCTCATATTTAGTCTGCCGTTGACGAAATCTCACATATATTTGTAGGGTTCAAACCAGTTGATTATTAAGGCAAGACTTTCCACTCCGTCAGCGATCAATAACTGTCTTATTGATTAATCCATAAAACAAGTCAGTTAAGCAGCCATGTAGAAGAGGAACAACGAGCCTTCCATCAAATGAGACGAAGAAGTCTTCAAACAACAGCCGATAAACATAAAAACGACGAATTATTGCCCGAAACTCTGCTTCAAAACATAAAAAAACAGTCCATACCTATGTAGTATAGTCAAAGTGCAGATAGGTTATCATTTAAGCCTAATATTCATAATATATAAGCTGATAAAGAGCGACTTCTTCCCTCAGCATCAAATTATTTCCCGCACTTTTGCACTTTGTATTTTGGCACGAAAATGACTGGAGCCCAAACCACCTTCGGTAGAAAATACACAGGAAGCCCAATTATACTGTAGATCAAACTGACAGGAACGAGCTGCCAAACTAATATAATGGAAAACATAAGTGAATTTAAGCGATTTTACTAATTCACATCATGAAAAGTCAACAGCCAAAAAAACACTTATTTTGCTAGGAGGAATTCCTCGCACAACTCATAAGAATATTAGCAGACATGGCCTCAGAGCGGCGCGCGAGATTATTGCTCGTCCAATCAGAATGCAACGAGCGAATAAGAAGGACTGAAACTTCAACACGGTGTAACAAGGTTTGTAACTGTTGTGACGTTTAGGACATTAGTCCTTTGTCGAAGTAAACTTGAGTAAATAAGAATATTTGTAAATACAGTATCCTAGTTCCACAAAAGTAAAGCGTTATAATTTATGGACACTGAAGTCGGAACGCCGGCTTGAGTTCTGAGAAAACGTGATGAAATACAGACATGCGCGACGCATGCGCAATCATTCTCTAGTGTCAGTAATTTGTTGTAGTTCGAGTCACGTGGTATGGCATTTAGTTGGATTACGAACATAAACATCTGTTGCAGTTGTTTCGTTATCTTTTGTCTGGTCATATTGGACAGGGTAATCTTTGGATATTCGTGCTGAGACAGAACTGATAAATGTCATCATTCTTGATGTCATAGTAAAATCTCCGTCAAACATTACCCTACAAACATACGAGAAACAACAACGAGAAAACGTTTGCATGCCTGGTTTGCGATTAAACATTTAACTTGTGCAAGTCAAGACATCGATACATCACAAGGCGGGGTGCCTGTGTTATTGTGTATCTAGCCTGAGAAAATAGGCTAGGGGGGACGAGGAGCAAAAGGACGTCTGTTTTCTCAGGCTATGAATAGTCGGAACAAGAATTACTAGTATTACAATAGAAAGCTAAGGTCATTCCTTCCTCTATTTCCAAGAAATAAAAGGTGCAAGCTAAGCATATCTATAGATAATTTTCTTGGAAATGGTTGCAAAAATCAGATGTCTCAAATATTGCTTACAGATCGAGTGTATCTTGCCCGAACACGTCTCAAAATACACCGGCTTCAAGGAAGACCAATGACAAAGCTGCAAGTCGATAGTGTCTGTCACACCATGTTCTGCGTTGGAGGCATGACCTGGGAGGCAGAGAATGAGCAAAGGCCTACTATATATACTTGTAGGAAGCAAATAATAAACGCATTCAATTCTATTCTAAAGGCCTGTGATATAGGGAGTCAGTCTGGTGGAAAGTATAGTTCATTAACTGTCACAATACAATATTCCATAGGACCTGCACTATGTACTCAGGCGAACCCGACCCTACTCGGAGTTACCAAAGATTTTTTTCATTTCCGTTGCTAGTGGCGTGATATCAGCTGCCAACGCTAGTCACTCAAACAGGAATTTCTGTACTAATTTCCAAGAAAAGGGATCTATCTGTCAATTTACCACGTGCATTTCTTGGAAAAAGAGCTTCAGATCTTTGACGTCACGTGTAAGTTGCTCTCTGATTGGCTCGAGCTTCCCTTCTGACGTAACGTACTGTCTTATATGACCGGTTTATTCCTTTTTCAAGAGTCAGTACGTTAGGTGTGTTTCAGTCTGCAAACAAGAATCGTACATTTTGTGCTTTATTCTCACTGCTTGCCGCCCTGCTTTTCTTTAGCCATCAAAATGAAGACGATCCATGCTGTCTCGATGTTGTTGTTTTGCGGTAAGTAAAGATTAACATGGAATTGTTCAGCTCCGCTCTTTTCATTGAAATATTTTGTACCATGAGTTATAGACAATAGATCTGAATATTGCTAATTTTGCATGTGTTGGGATTTATTTCATTTACTGATTTGGAATTAGCATGCATCACTGTAGCGTAATCTCACAGTGGCCTTCTGTAAAAAATTATATCGCAAAAGTTGATTCAATGTTTTTAAATTTCATACGAGGATTTTCTGAATAAGACAGACAGGTTTTGCGCTGACATTTAATTCATGCAAGCCAGACGAAGTAAATGATTGTTAATTTGTGAGATCTATTGAAGCACAGCTGATTCTTTGAAGAACTTAGCTTACCTGCCTCGTGGCATAAAGTCTTGGTTCAAATTTCTTCTCTGTAATTTGAAGCTTGTTTGTCTCAGATCTCCTGAACCGGCCCGTTCCTGAAACCAGTCGTGACTTCCGGGTCACGTCGTTCAACCAATCAGTACTCGTCACCTTCCAACTTCCAACGATAGGATATGGGGGTTTTGGGGGCACTTGTTGAATCTTTTCTTGGATGCCAGTTTTGTAGGCTCTTTTTTCGGTTCATAATTTGTAATATAACGCACTGTGGAACCAAACACAGGAACCATCGAGCTACGAAAATGCTCGCTGACTGATTTATTGTTAGAACTGAAAATAAATCAAATTTACATATAAATTACTGATGAAGATACAAACGAATAACATCTCTCGTATTGGCTCGGGGTAGCCTGCATTGCTTGGTGGTCTGCGGTAGCGAGAAAGAGGGGAGGGGAGGGTGGGAAGTATTGCTTTTGTGTTTAAGGTTGATTTTCTATTATGTTGTTGCGCAGGATTGACATTGTTATGCAGTACAGCCGCCCAAACAACCATCAAGTTTCTTCCCGTGCTATTCGTCTCATCAGTACCAGACAGGCCTGCACCTGACTCAGCAGTCATCTACGCTGCAACTATCTGTGACGGAACACTTTACCATGGCAACCTAACCGTTGCTAGGGTAAACCTACCGAATGGATGGAAACCTGTTATTGGTGCTTTTGCTAAAATTGAGGTGATTAAATACGAAGGCTTTAATCCAATTTATGTTTAGATATGCTAGTGAGTACGAGAACCAAAAACATTTTTATAAGCTATAATGCGCAACTATCCCGCCCAACCTGATTATGAATTATGTCGTTTAGGCATGTAGCGATGAAGAATGCACCAAAATCTACTGTTCTAATTATGCATCCGGGAAGTTCAGTGGTAATCATTACTGCAATTACACCTACAACTCAACCATGAAGGATATATTCTTGCGTGTAACCGCTGGACCAAGTCCTAACATTGACTGGACTGTTGCAGTAGAGTTTTTGAACACCAAGATGCCCTTACTAGAGCGACCACCTCTGCGTAATGCTCTCGACTTCCCAGAACCAATAGCCAAGAATGGTGTGCGTGCAAATGTTCAAGTTTTGATGCAGATAGTAAAAACTGCGGCTGAGCAGACCGTCGTGACTCTTGGACACGATGAGTTTCTCTTCAGGTTTTGTCCTGATCGACAGACAGGAAATCGGTATGTTAATATAGTCGTTCAGTTTATAGTCACCTGTCAATTTTTTGACTTTTAATAAATGAGTTGACAAGAACTTCCTCAAATGACAATTTTGTTTTGCTAATAACTAGATGAAAATTCAAAACTCACCCCCATCTCTTGCTCGTTCAGTTCCAAGTCGCCAATATACAATAGGTTTTAGTTGTCTTAGAGTCACGTCCAAGGTTTTTGACTTACATTACTGATAACAGTCTTTTTTTACCTTAACAGCTACGACATCACCATTGCTGTAACCGGAACAGACTCCAAGTCAGCCATGGCTACATACGTATGTCTACCCACAGAGTTACCCTGCAGTGTCGTAAGCTCCACCCATTATGACCCACGTGGTATCGGCATCAATACCGTTACCTTAACAACTGGAAGTGGTCAGCTGAGCGAGATACACGTGATAGTTGTGGGATGGGGTGATGGTGAACAGACTAACACTTTTACACTAGGTGCCACTGTTACTAAAAAGGCTTAGTGGTACTAACCAGAGTATGAGCGGCTCCGAGGTGGAGGAAAACAATGGGTCAAGTGGGTCTGTTTTAGGGGGCATATTCAGTTCCAAGATGGTGTCTATTTCGTCCCCTGAAACAGTCCCACAATGCCGGCACTGCAATGCAAACTCGACTCAGTTTAGTTGCCAAGTTTAGTTGTTAGTTTATTTGCTGGTTTTTATTTTGTTTTTCTTACCCTTTTAATGCAATTTGCGGCAAATACAAAGCCTGACAAAGACCATGAATCTCGTATATTGGTCGCTAAATTGTTTAATTGACCAAAGGACTGATTCCCAAACTCATTGAGAGAAAAGCAAAGAAATTTTTTCATGCTAATTGCTCAAATACACAAGCTACGTATAGAAACGCCTACAGTAGCACACCTTAACATTACAGATGTTCGTGCTTCGGCTCCTTGATTGTCTAATATTGTCATATGTTAGGATGAATTAGAAGAAATCACTGTTTAGATTTGAATATAAAACAAGGAATCAGGAGGTAGACTTGATGGCGAGAAGAGAAAACAAACACCTTCTGCGGATATATCTTTTTTCTTGACATATTGGGAAATAAGACATCAAGTGTCATAGACACATAGACACCCGCCGCTTGTGTGATTAGAGACTAAACTCTGAGTGCCGGGTTAGACTGCGCCTATGCTTCGTATGGCTCTGTTGTCTTATACTTTATCTTTTTTTTTTTTAATGTTCTTTTCTGTTCAGTTGAAATTAAACATGTGAACCGTACCTGACAGCGTCGGTGTTTTATTGTAAACCTTGTTAGTACTTTTGGTTGAGTCATCAAGTCGCACTTGCTAACTCACAGGAAATGACCGCGCGTGAGCAGAGAAGCGCAAAGAATGTCCTGGAAAAAAAGGCTTTAACATTGCAACGGATTGTGCTTTTCTCCGAGTTCTCATAAAAAAATATAATCGTCCAGTTACCTTCAACACTGTGTCATGCTCGTCATTCTTGATCCATTCTTGTTGCCAGAGCATACATTCCGTTTGGTCTCCAAGACAACAACGTGAAAGACTCTTGGGGACAACTCTTTCTGATTGGCTAATAGAAAATTTGGCAATTGAAATCGAAATTAATTAGCTCAATGGACGTTTACTAGTAGAAAAACCAGTACAGGGTTTCCTGAGCCTGCGTTTCTCCAGGTCAGTTCAATTTAAACCAAAACTCATGCGCAAGAATCAAGTAAGAAAAATATCTCTGAAAATATCAAAAATGGTTTCACCTGTCGAAGGCAAGTCTAATATCAAACCGGGATGTTTAGAATTTTGTATTTCATAAGTTTTGTATTATTTTGAAATTTTGGAATTAGTTTGGAATTGAAATAACACGCAGGAAGCAGATAAATGATTAATAATGGTAGACCAGTTAATTTCATTAATAAACAATTTTTTTCAATGACTCTGTTACTCTCGTAGCGACATTACCGTTTGCAAAATTTCGAGAAAATGAAAAAATATCAAGTCTGGTTAGTCTTACAAGGGTACTTGTTCCAGAATATCACCCATGCATTCGGGGGTATTTTTGAGTTCATCGTTTTGAAACACGGTATATTTATTATTTATGTATAAGCTCTGTGGATGGCCGAACACTCAAAAGGAACAAGAAATCAAAAGCATGGATCAATAGTGCTAATGAATAATTGAGAAGCTTTTTCTTGAATTTCACTTAAACCAATGCGAGGGTGGAAGCTTGTAGATATCTTTGTTCAACATCTCACCACACTAAAGGAATTTCCAGTTGCGGTTTTGTCTTGTGACGTACTCTTTCGCTAAAAATTGGTCGAATTTGCCACAAGAAATTCAAAGTGTTTATCAGTTCATGAATCAATTGAAAAGTCGGTTTTGAACTACATTTACGACAAACGTCAGCCCTCATATGACCTTATTTTTGTCAACATTTTAAGTAAACAATTGAGAAAAACAATGGTTGATATACTTGAGTGAAAACGAATTTAATAACAAAGTCATGTATGATTGAAAATTCAAAACAGATTATATGTGATGCAATTCTCTTATTCTTAAAAACAAAAGATTGTTTTGAAGAAATTTAAATACCCAACCTGTATTCTAAAAAAAATCTCGTTAAAAAATTCACGTTGGTTCAATGGATGTTATTTTTCATTCTCCGTGACGTTCTGCAAACGGTCGTTATCCGTTACTGCTATTTGCCGGCCAATAATTTAGTTACGAATTATGATAATTACGCGTACATCTGGCTGGCTGGCAGTAAACTTTAAAAAAGTGCAACTGGCGATCAACGAGGGTGTGTGGATGAATCTGTAGACGTTTTTTATCCTACGCAGTTGAATTTCAAACCAGTTGAGTTGAAAGAATCACGAAAGACTCTGGGGAAAAATTGGCGCGTTTTAAACGAGTACATTAACGAGTATCAATGAATGCAACAGTTGAGTTGTTCTGTCATTGCGAACAAAACCACCAAGACAAACAAGAATGACGATGAAAAACACTTTCATAGTGCTTCTTACTCTCTTCTTCTTCCTAAATCACCAAACATCGGCTAAAATAGTCAACAAAAAATCTCAATCTTCGGCTTCAACGAAAAAAGATGGTTTGGCAGGTAAGTTTTAGTTGAATTTTTTTAGATATTCTTGCGATTCTTTGTCTTAAAACCGGCGCTCTGTACCAGATGGTCGGAATATTTCAACAAGAATCAGATATTCGCAAAAAACAGCAGTAATTTTCTCCCGTTTTATAATATACATTTTATTTTTTCATTTTAAAAAAGACTCTTGGTTTAGATAATTTCTTACGTCAAACTTTCTGTATAGAAAAGTAAAATAAAACTAAGTATTTTGTTATTAAATGTATACATAAATTAGGAATCGAAATTTGTCTTTTCGTGGAAGTAGAAAAGGAAATTATTGTATGTTCTTGAGACCTTTTTTCAAAATTTATTTACACAGACTTATTTATACATATAAAATGGTTATAGCAAATTAAAAACACAAAAAATATATTTATAAACAAAAATATATATTAAAAGAATTTAAAGTCGACACAAATTTTCAGCTGCGTTTGAACTCTTTTGAGACGATTTAACGACGAAACGGGAAACAAAAAGAGTTGGAGCCTGTACTCGAGAAGATATTAATCGTAAGAATGTTTTTTGTCGTATCATGATGTCTGTAATCCATCGAAGGCTTTTCACTGAATGATCGAGTGCATTGAATCAATGATTGGCCGAGTTTTGTCGATCAAAGAACGTGTTTTTTAATCTATACTAATTGGTTTGGAAGGACCGATGCGACGATAAGCACATCAAAGCCTTTATTCTTTTTATGCTTGAATCTTTATTAAGGAAGTAGCTAATAGAATTGTCTTGAAGATCTGAGACAAGTCTGATAGCACCATGAAGTCCTCAGCACCAATATAAATATATACTACATAATTCTGCTTGGCTGCGTTGACATTAATGCAAATCATATATTCGCCTTGTTCTTTAAATGCCCTCCTCAGATGTCTTTTAAATATTAATCAGTGACTCGCTGTGTCTTTTGACAGATAATTATGCATACGAGGGTTATATAATTAACCCTTTCATATTGACTCAAAGCCACGAGCTTCTAAGTGGATGAAGACGAAATTTTCAATATTAAAGTGATAATTAAGTGAATTTTTTTAAAAGGGTTATTGTGAAGCTTCGCCTGAGGGAACAAATCTGACAGGAGGGGGGACGGGAGGGACGGGAGGGAACATAAAGATGAAAACTAAGACAGGAATGGATAATGTCTTTTATTATAGCCATAATACTAAAGATTTGCCCGAATATTTGCCAGTCAAGTAGGATGTCTTCCCGATATGTTGGGGATTAATACCCATAATTCTGATTGGTCGAGAGCACTCAGCTAATTCCTGATATCGTGTTAACTCAACATGATAAATGTATTATCTGTAGGTAAAACTAAGGTCACAATGGAAATGGAAATACGTTTGCTATTTTTTCGAAAGCAGAATTAAATCTTTATTCTTAGTTTACAAAAGGTATAGTAAAACAATTATTGGATGAGGTTGAGCATGATATCGTAAATTATCAAGACCAAGGCATGCGCATTGATGCCATCCGTGGCGGCACGAATCTTAGCGAGCATAGAAGAAAATTGAGAGAAAATTCAAAACAATCTCAACAAAAACATATAACTCAATCAATGATCGAACAAGTATTGCAATCGGCTTTATGAAGGTCTCGTACTGAATCATAACATTTTGCTGAACCTCGTCAAGTAATTCCTTGAATGAATTAGTATAGACCCCTCGAAGCATTTTCTCAATGTAGTTCAATTTGTTGGACAAAACAACCAACTCTATTATTCTAGGAAATGAAATAAATTATTTACTGTTCTACAGATTAAACTGCAAAAACCTTGCTGAAAGGGAAGAATAATTCAAAATATTTTCATTTTTTCTCTTAGTTCCTCTTCCTGCTATCATTCTTCTGTCAGCTCTGGGAGTCTGTCTCATCGTCTTCGCCATCTTGTACAAGTTTATCAGCTTCGACACCTGTTGTCAAGGAAGCACAAAAGATGGAGACAAATCCAAAATCATCGACAAGACTCAGTACACTGAAGTCGGGCAAATCGATATTCATTCGGATATAGAAGAGGGCAAGGACGATCGTCGATCGAATTTTAGATCGGTCATAGCATCTAACCCTGCACTTGATGATAGAGATTTCTACGCGGCGGGCAAAGGACGGCCCAAGGCTAAAAGCGTCACTTCCCTCAACAAACCACAAATCAACTTGCCTCGTCGAACGTCGGCAGCCCCACCACCCCGACGGAGTGATAAACTATCTTTGGCAGCCATTGAGCACAAAAGTAGAGTACGTAGCGAGAGTGACATCAGTATTAGCTCCACTGGGTCATCTCAATACAAGTACGGTAGCTGGGGGGACAGCCTTGGCAAACCAAGCCCTCCTAAGAAGTATATTTCACCTCTAGCACTATCACCAGCAGGACGGCGAGCAGGTGGTGGGCGGGCTATGTCTGCATATGGAGATATCATATCATTAAGACCTGAGAACAGGAGAGCTGATCTTCTGGGCAAACTTCAAGTCTCTGTTTCGTACGCACCAACTGCACAAAGACTGGAGATCGAAATCATTAGGATCGAGGAGATCAATCAGGCAGTCTTCCAAATGGGGTTGGCTTCGTACATGGAGGCCCATATAACACTTCTGCCTTCCAAGCGCGCTCGCTACAAGACCAAAGCCAAGGCAGTTAATAATGTAAGCTTTCAGGAACGATGGGTGGTTAAAAACGTATCAAAACAAGAATTGGAGTCAATGAAGATGAGATTTCGTGTTTACAGCCACGAGTTTATAGGCAAAGGAAAACTACTTGGGGAAACTACTTCAGATGTCATGTCCTTTGATCTGGAAGACATTGGTTCAACACAATGGCTCAATATATCACCAACCAGTGAAATCAGTAAATTAATCTGTTCGTAGCTCACTGGGTCAATACATTTACAACACACTACCGAATATAGTGTATCTACGTCATCAGTCACGTGGTGCTCACACAGATAAGCTATTTTTGTCCATTAATATTTCGTCACTAATACAAATAACGAGTCTTGGCTAGAGTCACAACCTTTCATTTGATGAGGATTTTAGTATCAAGATAAGCTCGTCCACTATGTGGTTACCTCAGTGAACCATACAAGAGCTGCTTGAGTTTTCCATTGATCTGCCAGCAAGGCAAGAGGTCCGTAATTCACTATTTCTTTACCTTTGCTTGTCCAACCCATCATGACCGTTATATTTATTGACATGGATGATAACTTGTCACTGAGACATACCTCAGTTTTTAGTCTAGACAAAGCAGTTCCAGCTTTGAACACAAACTTGAACACACTGAGCACTGCACCATGATTACAACTCCATTTGATTGACAGTTCATAGTCACTGTTGTTTGCCATTATTTGTAGTCCTTAGATATAAACAGTGCAAAATCAGTTTGCGGGATACCTGTGGGGAAGTCAGGCTTGGCAATCAAATACGTGTCACGTGATGAACGTCACGTGATCTGAATGGAAAGTCATTTTCAAAACTTACACGAATATTATCAAACGACAAAAATAATTCAATGAAGAAAATCTATTATCACAACTATATTTTAATAGAAGTAGAAAACTTGTGGTTTTGGTTGTGGGAAATGTATTAATGGGATAATTATGAAATGCTTATTATTGAAATATAATATATCGAAGAAAACATTAGTTATGAATCGAAAGTATGAAATAGAAAAAAACTGAATAACAGAGAGAGATGGGAAAATGCTAGAAGGAATGAAAGAACAAATGGAAACAAGTAGAAATGGATAGACTTAATTAATAAGATTAATGAGGTCGTCAGCAATTTAGTTAATTTAGAACATCAATCCATAATTAACCATAGTCATTAGTTCTATGTAAAGATTATATAATAGCCCTTCCTGGGCTCCTTGCACACTTGAATCAATCAACACATTGAATATTTGAATTATTTATCAGTTCATGTTATTGTTGAGATTATTTTAAGATTATTTAGATTGTATGAGAGCAGATTTCGAAATGATATGGAGTGACCATGACCAGGCATAGTGATAGGTGGATAGTATCTCACGTGACCATGACCAAGCATTGTAATAGGTCGATAGTATCTCACGTGTCGTGTTGTGATTGGCTTGAGGGCTGTCATCAAACTTCACTCGTACCAGTGTCACTCTTTATACAAATCTGCTCTCAACAAACAAGATAAGCTAATAACTCAAATGCTTATTCATAAATTATTTTTAAGTGTTGATTAAAAATGTGTTTTTCCTTGGGATATATATAAATTATTGTTTCTTACAGGAATGCGTGCGATGAGAGGGGAGGTCACGGATGAAGAAATGATTCTGATGAAAAAAACATGTTTTTTTTGTGCACGGTATAAACTGATTAAATCTATGTGAATTTTGCGGGAACTCAGTTTGCACCAAATCGCACGCGCGCTCGATCTATCGCACATTCTCCCCAACCTACACCATTGATGTACATTATATTTCGATAAAGTAAAGAAAACTTAGTATTCTAAAAGAGATATTGGCTGCACCAAGTTACGACTGGTAGGTTTTACTTCAATGGAGTAACCTGATCATCATACTGATATTGAAATAAAATGCAATGTCGTGAAGCACTGAAAACGAGAATATAAAAAGGAAGAAATTTGAATACATTTACTAAAAGCGGGAAAAGACGCAGCACATTGCACCACGCTTCATGTCACCAGTTATCGGAAGTGACCTAATTATTGTTTCCTTTTCTTTCCAAAACAAAAAACAACCTCCAAAGTTATTTGTACGGTATTTCAACCCTTGCTATCCACGAATTGGTGAACTATTAGCCAAAATAATGCAAAATAAACAAAAAACAAATGAAATAATTGGAACAAAGTCGAGAATCGTTGATTTAAGTTAGGCTACAAGAACCTTCTGGGCTGTCAAGATCAATGAAGGGAGAAATCAAAAGAAAAAAAAAAAGCATCAATATTTATCATTATAATAAAGACAGCCGTTGGCCAAGGGTTTGAAAAATACTCCTGTTGTGTCTATGGATGCGGAAGTCACTATCTGATGCCTATTATAACAGAGGGATCGCATCCATACCACAGGGTTCCCATCAACACCACAGGGATCCCATGTCCAACTCTTGAGTCAACTCTTTTTAGATATCAAAAGGTTTGAGTTTTTTTTTCACCGGTGAAATCAAAATCTTATTAGTTTAAACTATATCAAGCTAAGTTACCCGAGTTAAAAAACATTTGAGATTACTAGTGTTTGAAATCCTTATCCTAGCAGCCGTTAGCATTCACAGTTCGGTGGAGTGGAAAATTGTTTTGTTTGTAACGCATTCACGCAGATAATTATGCATAGAAGACTTTAGATTCGTAATGTTTACCAGTCGTGTGTATTGTACTTAAGCTAAATGGAGTTTAGCACGACACTACATGTGGCCTAACGTATATTGTACAGTTAAAAGTTTGAACAATTGACCAAATTCTGTACAGATATGTTTACAACTGTATGAAGACCATGAGATTTCAACGGATTTTGGTCCGAAACTTGGATATCTTATATCGGATACCGGGATTCCTCTTTCTCGCAGTTATTTCTGATTACTTAACGAGGGTCGCTGGAAAAATACTTTCTTCTGAATTAAAACGAGAGAGTTTTTCAAAAAACTCGGAGAACACAGGCAACAGGACGATAGTTGATGGTGGTAACACAGAATCCAACTACCGCGGTAAGTAGAGAACACGGATTGATAAATGAATGGCCCTTTTAGTCTTGTGAAGGTATTTGCAGTTGTTTGTTTAAGAACTTTTGAAACTTTTCAAAGTTTTAGTTTTAACTTTCAGTATCTCGCAAACTTCCAAGTAAAAATTCATTTCAGTGATAAAAACTAAAATAGTTTGTCGTAACTCGAAAAGTTTGACCTAACAGTGTATGAATAAGTTAGGATCGAGCAGGATCTTCCTGACAGAAAAAATGACGGCGGATTCATAGTTGATATAACTATGTCAATAAAAGTAAAAAGCTCATATGTAGCTTATAAATTGGATAAAAGAACAATCGATAAACGATTTCTATCATATTCATACTAGAAAAATGATTTTACGCGAAAAGTTTAGTTTTGTTTTTCACAGCGACAACATTTTCCATCGAGCGAGCAAGATATATTTTCTCGCTATGAAGGTCTCTCTAGCTCTCGGTTCTTGACCAAGATAACGCGCCTTCCTAAGATTTTTCTTCATATTCACTGAAACATATTCCCCACGTGATGTGACTCATTCTCGTATATTGTTTATATTTAAACGTTGTCTCTAAGTGTGTAGTAGAGTCGTTAGAAAGGCTTCAGTACACCTGATGTTTTACTGCACTTCAAACCACGTGTCAGTCAACGGTTGATAAAATACAACAGGCATGGTTGAATTATATCTATTAGAGAGGAATCCTATCTTAACTATCATCCCCAAAAACGCTTCAAATCTATAAACTTTGTGTCTGGAATAAAATACACAGTTTGAGTGGTAAAATACGTAGGTAAATCAAGAATTGTACAGCGATATGGCTCATGCGCGCCTTCATTAACAAGACAGTTACGGAACTGACCAGTGACGTCCAAGTGTTTTTTCTTGATTTCGTCATAGAATCAATTCTATTTCAAAATCCAAAACCGTCTAGGTAAATTTAAAAATTCAGTATAACTGAAATAAAGGCCAAAAAAGACATATAAAAACAAATGGAAACGAGAATGCAAAAAGCAATAAGAAAAGCAAGAAAAACAGGTTTTGCAATCTTTTGTACAATGATGGCGCTGACTTTCTTTTCCCACGAGTTTATTGGTTATGCCATTCTATCCAACATTTCCCGCCATGAATTCTACTTTACTTCAACGATCGATTTCTTGAGTCAACAAGGTTTGTTTGTTTACTTTGGTGGCGCTAGTTTGACAACTCAATAGTTGAATGATGTATGTAGAAAATAGATGGAGATATTACACGCCCATTGATTGGCTGGTTATCGTGTACATATGATAGACAGACAACGGAGCAAAAACGGCAACTAACAGAAGTACTAGAAACATTAGACTAAAATGTTCAAATGCTTCAATGTAACCATTTTTTTCTTTTCTTCTTTTCCTTACAGTACCACATGCCTCCATCATCCTACTGTCTCTTCTAGGCCTCTGTTTAGTCGTTCTTTTTATCATGTACATCTTGTTGCGTCGATGTGAAAACCGGTTGATGGATCAGTTGTCATGCAAAGGACGTTCATTCTCTTATGCCAAAGTAGACTCGCCTGAAAGTGGACTCAAGGCTGGCAAAGTATCAGAAAAAGATTACGAACTCTATCCCATATCTCCATCCACTGAGAAACGAGTAAGAGAAGATGTTTATCACAGACCACCACCCCTTCGTGCAGCTGTTATGCAAGTTACTGTCAGCTTCTTGTCGTCTACAGGCCGACTGGTCGTTGAAATAGAAAGACTCAAATCAATAGCCAAAAAACTACTTCGATCTAGTTTTGCAACATCGGTGGAAATCCACGCACGACTACTACCCCTGCCAGATAAATTTCGCTACAAAACGTCTTCCAAGCCGATCCATAAAGCAGAATTCCATGAACGATTCGCATTTGACGGATTTAGTAAAGACGATATACGAAAATGTTGGTTCCGGTTCCGGTTATACTCGCAAAGGCGTATGGGAAAGAATAAACTACTAGGTCAAGTCAATGTTGGAGTTACAGACTTTGAAGTGGATGGCGTTTGGTCGACTTTGAATTTAAATATTTTACCGAGCGAAGAAGTTCATAAATTACTTACCATAGAAAAATAAAACAAATTGTTAAAGTGTTAGTATATGAAATGAAATTTTTCCTTGTCGTTTCTAGAAGAATGATAGATACTAAATTTGATTGCGATATCAAAATCACGATTACTAAAAAGAACCATTTTTGAATGGTGGTATAGAGAAGCGTTGCAAAATGACGTCACATGGTCATCTGGTCGCGTACTGAGGGCATTATTCAAGGCATATGATTCTTGGTTTTATTAATCGTGATTTTGATATCGCAGTCAAATTTAGCACCTATCATACTTCTAGAAACAACCCAAATTTTAATTTTTAAAAATTCATGTCATATAAAATTTTTATTTTAATTATTAAAAATTATTTTTGCGCCCTGAAATTAGGAAAATGAAATTTTTGTTCTCACATTATTAGACGTCTAAGTTCAATAACCAGCTTTAAATTTCGCAAACATCCAGTGGATGATTTACGTAGAAGAAATAACACGTTTGATTTAATTTCCCATTCTTTACTAGTTACTAAATCCCACTCATCCGAAATGATTCAAATCTCATTTTCCCAGTTTTTCGTGTTTCCATTGTGAAAGAAAAAGAAATCAAGATCGCAATTCCCTCTGCAGCCATTCACGACCCACTCCCTATAAGGGTTTAGTCTTCCATGACTTTGGTTTTCTGGAATTACTGTAAATAACTTAATTAAATTGCAATTTTGTTATCAAATTAAGAAATTTTATTTTCATTATTAAAAATTTAGTTAAATTTATTTTTTTGGTGGGTGTTTATTTCTCGATGACTTTCAATTTTATCCTAATTTCTTGACTTGTTTTAAATAAATGCAAACGTGTTTACTAAGGGACCGGTCATTATTTATCACCTGGGGGAGGGGGTGGAGGATTTGGGGGGCGGGTTCATATGTTTTTTAGACAATTGGAGGGGGCATCAGCTATATACTGACAGATGTCAGAGATCACATAAAGATGAGGGACTAGTTGGGGAGAGATATTGCCTCTTGGGGAGATCAGTTAGTCTTCATGATATTGCAACACCAATCCTCCAACCTCCACCTCCCTACCAGGCAACAAATAATGTTCAGTCCCTATTTTTTTGCCAAGAAATAGAAAACAAACACAGGCTTTAGAACTATGGTTTAATATCCCAACCATACAATCAATCACTTACACCAACAGTGTCCAGTAACATCATAGTTATTATAATAAATTATCTAGAATTCATTTTAAAAGCTATAAAGTTAATTTAAAAATTATTCATCTATTAATATTTTATTATTTTATACATATGGTTGGTATACACAAAAATAGTTTATTCTTTAAAGACCAATTTCACTGTTCAATGTCGTACCTTATACATTTATAATGGATAATACATAACATTATTGATCAAAGACAGTCATGCTGGTCGAGTGGGTGGCTGTTAACCTAGAAAGCCAGTATATGGCTTCCTCTTTAGATTTTACACTATTTGTATTCATATTTTAACACTCCAAAAAAAGGAGGCTACAGTCACTAAATCCACCCCCAATCTGCCTTCAAGGTGAAGAAATATCAGCATATGTCGCCCCTGGCCTTATTTGACAAACTTAAATGCGGATTATCTTTACTGAAGAGATTAATATAGCCTTTCTCAGACTCAGACAAGGAAGGATAAAAACTGAACAAAGCCTGTGTGATAAAACAAATTGGAAAAAAATATACTCACAAATATGAAGAGATTTTTAAAACTTACTATTTAACTTGTAAGAAGTAGCAGTCAGTCAGTTCCAGAATGTATGTAATCCAAAAAGTTCTAGTTATCTAATCAGGAGAGGGCATGCACTTTAACCTTTCATAAGCTGCTTTTTCCAAGTTTTCTCTATGATCTGGATGAGATATTCTGATGAGTTCATATGCACGCTGTCGAAAGTTCCTCCCAAACAGGTGTGCGATACCATACTCTGTTACTATGTAATGAACATGGGCTCTTGTCGTCACTACACCTCCCCCTGTGTGACACAATAATAATATGTATGAATTACATTCTTAGGTTACAAAAAGCTTTTCTTAGTTTGACCATGCCCTGACTTAGATCAGCCCAGAGGTTGTTTCAGGATATGGTTAAATAGACCCTTTGCACATGACGTCAGAGCAGCTCAATTTGGGAGCAAAACAAAAGAATTTTAATCTCCTGAGAATAGGAACCTATTTGCTGAAAGCGGGTATTGAGCTGCATTCTGACGTGCTACAAAAGTCTATAAGTCATGGATCTAGCAAATAGTGTACAGTCCCGTTATCTGGAACCCCAGATATCTTGAACTTCCTGTTATCTCAAACTTGAGGCTACTTCCAGTGTACTTGCATCCCTACAATTGTTCCCTGGATATCTCAAACCCCCATTATTTCAAACATTTTCCTGGTCACCAGGAGGTTCCAGATAACAAGATTCCATTGTAGTTCAGAAAGATGATTAAGATGAAAGCAAGAAAACACATCATTACCTTGTTTTAAAAAAGGAACTATCTTGGATTCTCCTCTGCTAGTGGTGGAGTTAAGAGCTAAGATAGGTTTACCAAGTCCATCAAATCCTAGAGCTGCACCTCGGAGAAAATCAACCTGACCTCCTACTCCTGTTGATAAAAACCACACCCTTGTTTATGGTCATTTTTCTCTGTAAAGAGCTTTCACTCATGATTGTAAGCTGCACGGCCGCTAATAGCGCCTTAAGGTGTTTCCCAGTAGTTTTTTATTGACCACACTTCTCATGTTCATCTAGCGAATTGAAAACCTTTTCCTGGTCTGATCAAAATGAATTTTACACCAGACATCAAGCATAGGTGGAAGTTTTGATTGATGTCAATTTCAACTCGATCGGCGTTTCCATGGCAACGGAAAACAATGATCGTTGAAATCAGTTTTCCTTGAATATCTCCCGTTTTCGATGAGCTTCAGAAAAATAACTATATACATGCTAAACTTCGCATTCAGGCACAGCTATTCAGCAGTAGTTTGACATTATTTTGCGAACGCGAAGGATTTTTTTGTTCTGCTATAGTTTCCAGTATCATAATAAGCGGTCACAGAATGTTTTTGCGATTTATTCGAAATCGCTCTAATCCAACCCTCTAATTATCATCTGAATAGCTGTGCCTGAATGCGAAGTTTAGCATGTATATAGTCATTTTTCTGAAGCTCATCGAAAACGGGAGATATTCAAGGAAAACTGATTTCACCGATCATTGTTTTCCGTTGCCATGGAAACGCCGATCGAGTTGAAATTGACATCAATCAAAACTTCCATCTATGCTTGATGTCTGGTGTAAAATTCATTTTGATCAGACCAGGAAAAGGTTTTCAATTCGCTAGATGAACATGAGAAGTGTGGTCAATAAAAAACTACTGGGAAACACCTTAATATGCAGCCCATAAAGTCCTCCACTGGTCAAAATTGTAAAGTGCATTGAGACATTGTGAAATGCGCTATATAAAAACTTCCCATTATCATTATTATCATTATTATTATTATTATTATTATTATTATTATTATTATTATTATTATTATTATTATTATTATTATTATTATTATTATTATTATTATTATTATTATTATTATTATTATTATTATTATTATTATTATTATTATTATTATTATTATTATTATTATTATTATTATTATTATTATTATTATTATTATTATTATTATTATTATTATTATTATTATTATTATTATTATTATTATTATTATTATTATTATTATTATTATTATTATTATTATTATTATTATTATTATTATTATTATTATTATTATTATTATTATTATTATTATTATTATTATTATTATTATTATTATTATTATTATTATTATTATTATTATTATTATTATTATTATTATTATTATTATTATTATCATCATCATCATCATCATCATCATCATCATCATCAAAGGCCCTACTCAGAGAGAACCAAGATGTTTGTTTTTGGCCTGTAGTAAAAACATTCTGATTTGATGAAATGTAAGACTACAGGTACCCTGTCAACAGAGTTAGTGTGGGAGCAATAGGGGGCTAAAATAGAAAAATATTTTTGGGTATACTGTAGGGTGAAGGACGTGCAAGCAAATGCATACCTGAGTACATTCTTGTACCAATAGAATCAGACACCACTTGTCCAGTGAGGTCTACTTCAATACACGAATTAATGGCAGTAACTTTTGGATTCTGGCTGGTTATGGAAACAAGGTTGACGAATCCTACATCCAGAAGGACTGAAAACATCATAAAACATGATTGATAAGTCAAACAGACTGCTAGTGTATTATACTGTATTATATTATTATATCTTAGTATCATTGCTGGTGCATAATTATGAAGAAATAGAAAACACATGCGCATGCTGTGTGCAGTTATAAAGCATGTGGGAATTAGCAGAACACGAGAGAAGTGTTAGGAGAAGCACAACGTATAAGCACATCATAAGCTTTCAAAATGTGTTATAATCATGGAAAAAGATCTAAAAGCTTGATAGCCACAAGTTATTCTCAAAACTGTCATAGATTTCTTAAACAATTCAACTGCATGGTTGTAAAGTTAGAAATGATTTCTGGTAGAGTAAACACAACATATATACCTACAAATAAAAAACTAAAACAAGTTAATAGCTATACAGTAGTACTAAATAATGGTTTAGCACTAATTAGTTGGTACTCTATCACAATTTTACAGATAAAGAAAGCACATCAACTCACTCACCAACAAAAGGATTGTTGTCAATAAATTCAAAAACTTTCTTTGTTCCAATGACAAAGCTACCAACAACACGACCTGGGAGTATATTCTTCTTTGCATTAGTTATAGCACCTTTATTCGCTAGGTCAACTACTCCATCACTGAACATCTCTGAATGGATCCCAAGGTCTTTGTGATCATGAAGTTCACTAAGACAAGCATCAGGGATGCTTCCTATTCCTATAATTGGAATGCAAAAGAAACCAGTTGGTGCATACATATGAAATATTCATCCTTAACACAGTTCTCAATTCTATAGAGAATCAAGGGTGATATGGTGGTAGTGCCATGCCCTGACTTACACTGTAGCCCAGAGGTTGTTTTAGGGTTTGATCTGTGAGTTAGCCATGCCCTGACTTAGATCAGCCCAGAGGTTGTTTTAGGGTTTGATCTGTGAGTTAGCCATGCCCTGACTTACACTGTAGATCAGCCCAGAGGTTGTTTTAGGGTTTGATCTGTGAGTTAGCCATGCCCTGACTTAGATAAGCCCAGATGTTGTTTTAGGGTTTGATCTGTGAGTTAGCCATGCCCTGACTTAGATTGGCCCAGAGGTTGTTTCAGGGTTCTATCTGTGAGTTAGCCATACCCTGACTTAGATCATCCCAGAGGTTGTTTTAGGGTTTGATCTGTGAGTTAACCATGCCCTGATTTTGATCAGCCCAGAGGTTGTTTCAGGGCATTGATAAAATTTTAAGGTTTTTGAATCTGAATCTTAACAAGATAATTACCCATCTGCAAAGTAGCCCCATCATCAACAAGGTTTTCTGCAATAAGTTTCCCAATTTTTTTGTCAGCTTCAGATATTGTTCCCATCTTGTGTTCAGGAAGAGGAAAGTCAGCAACAGTTAAGACATCAAGATGAGACTGATGAATACCACCAGGACCATGGGTACGAGGGCATTGAGGGTTCACCAGACCTAAAATACACCAATATACAAAAGGTGCATAGTGTCATCAAGCTTTTAACACTATTCTCACTGGGACTATCAAGTAAAAGTACCCTTATCCAGTGCCGTAGCCACCATATGGACTGTGGTCTGGTTTTAAAAGAAAAGTGGTTCAGTTTTCTTGAGTAATAAATATTTTTTACAAGTACAATGTTTCTGATAGTAAAAAGTGGTCTGATTATATAACCAGACCAACCGTACTGATGGTTACGGCCCTGTTATCCAAACTCCCAGTGGCTTCAAGTCTCTCAAAGGGACTTGTTAAAAAATATGAGGTCAACCTAAACATCTACAACTCTACAATATATCCATATATCGGGTGCATAATAAGTAATTTCTAAAACAATATTGCTTAAATAAGGGTTAATATTAAATTTTTTCAAAAGAATATTATAATATAGTGCAGACTAAGTGTTACTTGGTATTTTGTTTAACATTCTAGTGAGAAAAACCACATTTCAAAAAGAATTAGAGGATATGCAAATTTGTATTTTACGACATAATATTTGATATACCGGCATAAAATTTAAGCAGAATTTTTGCAAACGGCTGGATATATATCATATATATCTATTGTTTTGCCTCTCAAGAACAAAACACATACATATTTATATCCAAAGTTGCAGAATTTTTTTGGTTGGTTATATATAAGGAATATAATTATATATAAAATTATATATCATTCTGTATACAGTAGTTATATATGATTAAAGTAGGTGACATACCAACAATGTATTTAGCATTTTTAATGGCAGATCTTGTGCAGTCTACACTTGGACCAAGAGTACAAAATCCATGTTTATCTGGAGGACTCACTTGAATCAATGCAACATCAAGTTCAATGATTTTACGATCAAAAACCAATGGAATTTCACTCAAGAAGATAGGAGTGAAGTCTGCTCTGCCCTCATTTACAGCTTGACGACAATTGGGTCCAATAAATAAAGAGTTGTCTCTGAAAATTCCTTTAAAAATTGAACAAAGTAAGTATCATAAAATTCTGAAATCATATTATAACCATTTTCATTATAATCATGCAACTACAACTGACGTCTGGATTTTTGAGTCTTAATCAAAATTCAATGGCCAGAGGGTTGTATTTGCTTTTATTTGACACTGAGCTAAAATTAAAAGTGGCGTAGCAAGGACCCAGGATCTGGGAGGGGGGCACCTAGAATAAAAACTAATTACCAAATATTTATTTATAAAAAATTGTAAAGGCATTGAGCTAAACTGATGTCCAATTCATATTCTTTTCATGTCTTGATTGTAACTAAAAACTAAGGCAATACCACAATTATGTATTGATTCTTTACATAAAAGACCATTTTTCAGGGAACCTTCAATATTCCATGCACTACTTGCAAGACATGTTTAACATCTGCCTTTCCCTGACAATTCCATCCCTGTACATGGATTATTACGTTGCTATGGAAACTAAATAGCTCTTATCAAAATAATATCCTAAAGTACCTTCTTACAAAATGATTATCACAGGTTTCAAGTTATTAGATAAAGATTAACAGGAAGATCATTCAATAGAAAAAACATTTTCTGTGATATTAGATCTATGAAGAGCTGGATTCATATGTGAAAATAAATGCAAGATATTGTACATGTGCATAATTTGCAAAGCATTAATTAATAATAAAAAGCAAACCCCAGACATTGTGTATAAATTCAAATTACCCAGTGCTTAACATTAGCAGTAGTCCATGTATATGTACTAGTCTGTGACTAGTAAAAATTGCTTCTGGGCTAGTGAAACTTGAGAACCACTAGACAACAGTAACTTCTCAGCTATACTATATATACCAGTAGGTCAAGGGCTGGTGTTCAAAAAAGTTAAGGTCAAGCACTGTTTACCTTTCAAGAGATTTTACTTTGACTGTTAGAGTACTCTATAGTAAGTATAGTAATACACTGTACTACCTGGGAAGTTAACTATACCTTCACATTCTGGTTCAACATGAGGAACTTTCCCTTCAATGTGGATATGAATAACTTCTACATCTTTTAGCTTGCTTTTCTTGCCCCACTTGGCCATGGACTCTACCAGAGGAATGGGTGTGGCTGCAGCAGCATGGATGAACACTTTCATTCCTTCAGCAATCAAAACAGAATGCTTATGAACAAAATGTAAATAAGGAGCAAAAGTTTTCTGTTTGTTTTGACTGAAAAAATACAATTGACCTTAGGAAAACTATCTAGGCTAATATGACAAATAATGTGAGACCTTGTCATAATATCATAAGAACTCTTATCATGAAAATTTATCTATATATTGTAATTATTAATTAATGTACATCCTTAAGTTTTACCCTTACCACTGTCAAAGGGTCAAGATTGCCTACATAGCAACTAGAAAACATAATAAAATGAGGATAAGCTGTGCCCTTATTATTTTTAGATACAAAATATATATCATTTTGTAGTTGTTGTTTGTTTTAGAACAAAGCCTACACAATTATTAAAAGGGATATTATAGGACAATATTGGTGTTACTAAACAAAAGAATGATGTCTTTAATCATCACAAACTATAGAGTTTAAATTATGCATAATATCAAGATAGAAAAGTAATATGCTGGCATACCAGACTTGATGACTTGAACTGCTTCATCTGGTGATTTCCAAGCCGGTGTTCGCCCATATAGAGGATGGAATGGTTCAGGCGAATAATCATAAAACGACCGCTCACCTAGTAACATCAACAACAAGAACTAAAATATCATGTCTAAATCGCACAAACTAGAATAAAAGGAGGGACATCTAGGATCAATAACTGCAAAAAAATGGATTCCTAAGTGAAGGATTTACCTCGTTCGAATTTACGTGACAGAGGCCATGTTTTTCCAAGGGTTACTTGTCCAAGGGCAGTCACTGGTCGAGCCAATTTCGGTGAAAACAAACGACTAACACTCATATTTCTTGTAGTCTATGCTTTGCCTTGGTTCTTTTTAAGCGTGTGCCAGCAGAAATGGGAATAAACTTGAATAAAAATGAAATATTACTGATTTTTTCTCCACCAAAGATGTCAGACGTGATAGTTTGCTTGCAGTAAAATGACGGAAATTTGACGTCATAACAAAACCCACTATAAAAGAAGCGTTCTGATTGGCTAGTCCCATGCTCCTAGGAGGAAGGCCCCTGGGAGGTCGAGGACCAGCTGACAAACTTGACGCACATGAATAAGAATCTTAGAAATATCCGTGCCGGAAATTGCAAAAAAAATATTATAAAGATTGTTCAAGTAAAGGAAAAATTGTAGAATACTAAAATAAACAAATTAAGGAGGCCGACCTTTTCCTCGTATTTATTAAATTTGAGTGCCCATTTTTATGCCCGGAAGCAGAAAAATATTTTAAAAGGTCTCCTAAAATTAAAGGCAATGCACTTTGCGCACTACTCTTAGTAAGTAAATTATGAGAAGAGGCTTTGTTTTTAATCAATCAGTTACCAAAAATATTGATTTCATTTCCTGAGCCCTCATTCCTTCTGGTCCCCTCCAAGCTAACAGCGAGTCTTCATTCTATAGAATTCAGAAATCAAGACCAACTTTTCCCTGTTCCCTTATTTTTATTCACGATACATTAAATTGTTTCAAGTGGTTTTTATTAATTACAGGTTTTGGAGTATCTGCAAGTGATTGATTGTTAATTTTTTCCCCAGCTGTCTGCAGACCAAAACGTACGCAGGCTCATGGAAAAAACTGAAAAGCGCGAACACTTGCTTGAATTCCTGTGTTCACTGTTACTTAGCCTTGGCATTCTTCTTATGGTTACTTTATCTCAGCTGGAATGGAAGTGATCGAGTTAACAAATTAATCGCCGTTATCAAATAAGCAAATCTATGACAAAGCTAACAGCTGGACAGCCATAAGTCTTACAGCAGTTGGTCCATCTAAATGGGACCTGATGTTGAAATCCAGATATCACACGATGTCTAACAAAACCATCTTTCACCAGGAAAAACTGTTACAAATTGAAAAAGCATTTTAGTTTCCTGACTGATAATCAAATCCATGCTATGGATATCTCAAAATAAAATACTAACAAGTTATTTCTAATTATCGTATGACGTCATTGCATTTGACCATCTGATGTAGCTTCATTGGTATCTCCAGGCATCGTCTCTAATCGACACGTGTAAAATTGAGCATAAAACACAACACGCATCGTGCAATCCTTACAAAACACTGACGGAAATGAACTTTTTCAGTTAATGGCTCTTCACAGCAAGACATGATCAGGATCCCGCAGACAGTTTATCAGACAGTTCCACTTTCTCTTTATTGCTTGCTTTCGTTGACTTGTCATTATATCCTGTGTTTGTGGTAGGTATAGTTCTTTTACTGACTCATCACTGCCTAATGGACTTTGTCAGACAACTGACGACAATGCAACTCAGTTAAGAGACTAAAACTGGCCATCGGTCATGGGTGTCATGCACATGATGCATATCAGTCGGCGAAAACATACATGGATTGATTGCATAATATTCAGCTTGAAAGTTTGAAATGTGATACTGAAGAAAAAAACTGAGTTTTAAAATAAACTGCATCTGATATAGGATTTTGTTTGATCATATCATGTGTTATCTTTCAGTAGTTTGCACTTCGCCAATTAACCTGCATAGGTACCTTCCATTTGTAGAGTAAACGAGTGGGTTTGCGATCAAACAGATTTTCTATTCTTTCTTTCTTTATACGATAGAAGTCAGACGGTAAACATTTTCTCTTGTCGTATTTGATGCCACTGGCGGCAAATCTTGTGGTTCGGTTGGGTATGTTTGGTAACTCTTGTTTATCACTCCAACAGATAAAGTCCCATTCGTTCTTTTATCTATGCCGTTTATACTGTTATTACAGACCGGATCGACGCGTGGTGGGCTCCAATACCCGCATTTCGATCTACGAACAACAAATACATTATGACTGCGACAAACATTTTCGAACCTGCTACCTCTTTCTTCCGAATAGGTGGATGATTCAATTTGCCAGGTGTTTTGATCGACCTGATCAACATTTCTTGAGTTCCTTGAGATGATGGTGCGTAAGGCTCGCCTAAAACGCGGCATGCGCCATCCAAACAGAAAAGGGTTGACCGAGCTCGGAAACAAAACTAGAAGGAAATGCAAGTCTCTGAAAATATGGTACGAAACGCAGTCACAGGAAGGACAGAAATTGAGGAGATAAGCAAAAACAAAAGAAGGGGCCATGAGAAGGAGAAAGAACATCAGAATGGAAAAAAATGTCCTTGTCACCTTGGCGTCTCTTTTAACCATTTTCTTAAAATTCCTCCCATACGTGTTTACGTTTCCGTTCGTCGACGATGGTCGTCGGAATTCCCGCCTTTCGCGGTTCTTCTTCAGGCGCCTGCCGATCCAGAATTGAACGAAGACGAGTATGATAACCGTTAGGAGTATCACACAGTTAACAAATACAAAGGTGTACAAGATGAAGTCAACCTGTAGGTAGAGAAATGACAGTCCTGCCGAGATGAGCCAGACTATGATACATATTCGAATAGATCTCGAGTAAGTTGACTTTGATCTGTATTTCAAGGGATACGAGACTGAAATACAACGATCAACTGCCAATGCGGCGATACTAATAATAGACGCCGTGCAAGAAATGAAAAAGAACAAGTGCATCGCTCTGATTAACTTTGGTGAGAACTTCCCAACTCCTTCCAGCCCGTGGAAAGCTGCAGACAGAGGAAGAACAGCGAAGCCTTGGACGAGATCAGCAGCTGCAATGTTGAGGATGAAAAGATTAAATGGCGTCCTGAGGTTCTTGTGAGGATCTTTGTACATGGCAAAACAGAAAAGAAAGTTACTTGGAGAAGCTACCAGAGATAAGACCAGAGAAATGATGGTTGAAGAAAATGACAGTTCTCTCGGGGCGCTGGAACCTGCACATACTTGTAACAGCCAACCAAAACTCATAGTGCTTTAGAAAATCACGAAATGCAGAATTTATCTTTACCAGTTTTCTTTTTCCTTGGCGGCGTTACAGTGCAGGAAGCCTTAGCTAAACATCTAAGAAGAAGATACTATCGGCGACAGGTTTCCGAGGACTTCCGTGAGCTACTTATTTATCCAGTAGCCGACTTAGAGCTTCGTACTGTGAACTACTGACGTAGGTCGTTATAAACAAACCACCGGAAATTCAATCAATACAAATGTAAATGAAGGGACTGAATTGCTGTTTCTATTGCTTAGAATTAATTATTAATTAGAAATGGGTTTTCAGTGCTTAAGTAATAACTTATATAACCCGGCATGATAGCGAGTGTTTGTCAGCCCTGTGTGACATTGCAAGTTGTATTTCTTCTCAGTTCACGCGAGGAAAGCATTTGATTTTGAAACAAAAGTAATGTACCGTAAGAATTAATTTTCGAAATAAGCAGGTCTTTGACAAATTTCAAGCGGTTGGACTGAATCTAAAATATACTCTAAGGAAATGAAAAACTAAAACTGATAAGAATGATGATTTTTCATAACAAGGCACTGGTAAAACGAAAAATTAAAAACAATATATTGGGTTATTGAAAATTAGAAAAAATATAGAGGAAATTAATAAATAAATAAATAAAGTTAAGGAAATACAATTACAATGAAAGCATTAAAAGAATGGAAGATACTAATGAATAATTGAAAATATGAAGGAAAATGAAAAGATTAATTACTGACTTTGAAATAATATTTGTGTTTACGATGAAAAATAAGACAAATAGAGAAACAATACATTACGTTAGTGGTGCATTAGTCAGTAGTCGATCTGTTGAACAGCTGGCTGAGTTCAACTCTCATGTACCCACATATATTTATCAATCGAAACTCCATTGACTTTTCTGGATTCTTCATCGTGCAATTTAGCAAACCTGAAATTATGAAGGCAAGCACATTTCGTCTTGTAATTACATAATAGGCACGTAGAAACTCCATGTCCCTTTTTCAAGGTAAAGATGTCAAGATAATGCTGACAGTGAGCCCAATCACTGAAAACAATTAGTATATATCTATGTGAACCTGTCAAAATATTCATTTTTTTCTAAACTTTTTCATTTAATTCACGATAATTGTTTGATTAATTTTGTAAATAATAGTTTGTTGATTCTGCACTATGTGTATGCGAAAAGAACTGAAGGTCTTTGATCGATTAATTGTGGTTTGTTTAGCGAGGAAGACTCAGTTGATCAAGCTTTCATTTTTAGTTGTAAGGTTCTATTCGAACCAAAGTTTGAGATTTGAAATACAATTAACCTGGATTTGTGAGACTTCAGATGAAATCAGTGAACTTGAATATAATACTACACGACAGCCTTTGAACATCTGTCTGGTTCATTGTTGAAAACCTGGCCGCTATGATCACACGACCCGCCTCGCTTTCATGAGTCTGTAGACACTAAGTACTAGTAGCTCACGGTCATGGTACGAATTGATCACGTGTTCTACTCACCATCCAATCAGAATGCTTGGACACGTCACGGCACGGATTAATACAGCAAAGTTGTTCACAGTTGTACAAATTATTCTGTTCTTAAGAATTACATGAATTTGTAATCCAAAGTAATAGAAGAAGCAAAAACGAATGATATTTATCTTTTTATTAAGAGATTATTTTAATCAAACTAGTGGTGTTTCTAGATGTGTTTGTATCTGGATTAACCACAACATGTCATCAAGCAGGAGTAGTTCCTGCACAAGTAGCATGGGATGCCAGAACATTTCGGGTCTTGTTGGTCTGTTTCTTGTTTAAACGAATTTAACGAAACATCGTCATCCTGCTGCATCTTGTATTGACCTAGGATGGCGCAAGAAAACAATAACAGTTAGTATAAAATACTTAAGACTTTAGTTATAATGGCAGAGAAAGAAATGTTGAACTGCAAATTGGAAGGCTGTGCCGGACACTGAACTTTAGATAACCAATCAAATATCATCATTTACATCGGGGCCAACTTGCCGGTGTGCGTCCTCCCCCGGACTTCCGAGTTCTCTTGCTGAATAAAAAAATCCCCATCTATAGATAGATATAGATAGAGAGGATAGAGAAGTCGAGATCGGCGCTACAATTATAAAGGCCAATTAAATCAAGTTTTAAAATGTGTAAATTTGAAAGCAAGTATTCACAAACAGTAGTTTTCCCGCGACAGGCGAAAAACTCGGCGACCAATGTCTAGGCAGTTCGCACTTTCTTACTGCCCTCTTTTATCATTTTTTTATTGTCTTTACTCGAGTCCCTTCAGTAAACTCAGGAAACAGATTTCTTTCCAAAGTACAGTGTACTAATAAACAATTGCAATGTTGTTTGGGTTTCTATCTAATTACTATAGACTATTAAACACTTGAATGTTATGTTAAAGTTGTTTTGATCCACCAGCTGAGGTTGGTACGACAACACGACGAGAAAAAATGAATGGGTGTTAAAAACGTAATTAGGTAAAGGAAGAAACAAAAACAAATCAAAAAAGGAAAAAGTACAAAAATAGAAATCTGATTACAAAATAAAAGAGGCTGCGTGCGCGAGTCGGTATCTACGAAGGAATTTTGAAATGGAAAACACTATGATAAGAGTAAAAATGGTCCTTACTAAAAATAACACCCATAATGACGGATTTAGTTAAAAGAAACTGTTTATACGTACCATTATCTTGAACGTCGTCCTGGAAACCCAGCGGGAGAGCAAACACTGTTGTTATCATCAACGATACAAGAAGGAACATGACTTTGTTGGGCATGTTTTAACAAAAAATTCTTGAACTTCCAAAATGACAGACTTGTGAGCATGAACAGGAAGGTATTTTGATAGTATTTGATGTGCGCTATTTATATCCTCCCTTAAACAAGTGTATTGCATGCAGAATGAACACACAGATGGCTACTGTGGTCGACGTGGAATTCCACCTCAACTGACACGTTACACTTGTTTCAGTTTTCTCTCATCAGCCAGGTTATTCTCGGCTTGTTAGCAAGCAAGCTTAAACACTTGACTCTGACCATGTGGTCTTATTAATTTTGTAAAGAATTAAGAGAAAAATATCATATGCCCTTGGTTTCGGTATACTAGTCCGACGTGTTAACCACTACACTACAAGGACCAACCACGCTGGTTACGCAGCCAGGCAATATTGTATAAGTGGCAACTGTGGGGGTCCAGGGCGATATTAATCTCATGGGTAAGCTGAACACCGTAAATATTTATGCACAATTGAGGATAATACTAGTGAAATGAAATGCGTTTGGTGTGAATAATAGAATAAAGAATTAAGAGAAAAATATCATATGCCCTTGGCAGGACTCGAACCCACGGTTTCGGTATACTAGTCCGACGTGTTTATTTTTCTCTTAATTCTTTATTCTATTATTCACACCGAACGCATTTCATTTCACTAGTATTATCCTCAATTGTGCATAAATATTTACGGTGTTCAGCTTACCCATGAGATTAATATCGCCCTGGACCCCCACAGTTGCCAGTTATACAATATTGCCTGGCTGCGTAACCAGCGTAGTTGGTCCTTGTAGTGTAGTGGTTAACACGTCGGACTAGTATACCGAAACCGTGGGTTCGAGTCCTGCCAAGGGCATATGATATTTTTCTCTTAATTCTTTATTCTATTATTCACACCGAACGCATTTCATTTCACTATTATTAATTTTGTGGTGAACGGATCAAGAAACGGCAGACTTGACGCTCAGCTGCCATAAATATTTAACCAGCTCACAACCTTGTTCCGACAAGTGGCTTTTTTCGATTTTGTTTGAATTTCTTTTTATGCTCAAGCAAAAAACCATGACTTTTTCTGCGAAGACTAGTAGAATAACTGTCGTGTAATGGATATCTGAGGGTTATAACAGCAACTAAGCTTTATTAGGACATGAAGATTACGTAGGACGCTTAGAGATTTGTTAGCGCGGTAATCCAATAATTAAAATGAAACATTATATACATTATCCAACGTTACATTTAGAGTTTATGTACCGACATCGTCTGTTTATCAGTTTTAAAGTACGAGGAAAAAGAATTAAAACTTTTTGTAGGAGAGGCGCGAATGAGTCATCAATGATAGGCGGGCGTGAACGCGCAAATGAGAAGACAAAGATAGTGCAATAGTGTGGCATCATTCGTGTGAGCAATCCATCCTATGCTAACTTTGTGTTCAAATGTTTTCAGTGAAAGGTGAAATATAAAACTACTCTCATTCCCCATGAAAGCATCTATAGCACGACTCAAAGAAGCACGGATGGCCGGCGTGTGCTGCATCTTGGAACAGCCATCACGAGAGCAGGGTTTCTTGTTGGTTCTCTCCTGTGCTTTAGGTTTTTTCTCCAGGTTGTCCGGCATCCCTCTCTTCACAAAAATCAACTTCTCAATTCCAATTGGATGTTTCGGGAATTATATCAATTAATTTGTAAATTAGATTCATATTACAAAACACTCACTGAAGAACCGGTAACTAACTTGGCGCAAATCATAAAAACTACCGTTACCTCAAAAGCACGTGCCCTTTGTTCAAAGTGTAAACATCACCACATGAGATCAATAATGTATGTAAGATGGCTTGCGGGAACCTGGTCGTTCGGTACACGTCTGGTTGATACAACCACCACCTCAACGAATGGAACAGCCGTGTATGACTGTTACTCACAAGAAATCATGTTTCTCAAAGATTTAAAGTGTTTCTTGTAAATCAAATTTAGCCTGAGTTAATATTGGTTAATCCTTCTCTCATGATTAGCGCTAAAAAGAATATCGGTGAACGCGCTATGGAAAACCTTTCCATCCTTTGAAAGACCATCATAGAGGGCGTGAGTATCTTTGAATTCTATCGTGGTTTTAATTTGATGGTGTCACAATCAATATTAGTTATTTGCTCTGAAGGTGCGCCGGGTTATAGATATCACACATGCCATCAATGCTAAAATCACAATGAAAGTTTATTAAAAATTATTGTTACAGCCCGGATTCTAACACGAGGTTTGTTGATGGTAACCATCATCCTGGCAACACATGGTAACCATCATTATTGCTATGGTAACCATTATCCTGACAATACATGGTTACCATCATCATTGCTATGGTAACCAACATCCTGACATCACATAGTTACCCAATATCGTTATGATCAACATTGGGTGGGTGCGGTGTTTTTCACACTAACCTGTGCCTTCTTAATGGATCAATTGCTTCTCCACGAAAGATTTCATTCAGATGATTTTACTCGCATAAAAATAATATGTACACCATAAAAACCATACAAAATGAAGAACATTTGAAATTGCGACGAGCATATATCGATTTGTGTTTCTGGGATAATTAGAGGGATGTAACATACGACGAACCAGTATCGATTCGTATTTCTGGGATATCTGTCAGAGGTTTGGCTTCTTCGACACCATCCTCTTGTTTTTCCTGTTTCTCCTGAGTGTTCTCAGTTTTTGGTGCGACTGGCGCGACAGCTGTGGAGTTAACTGGTTCAGGTTTTGTTTTCTTGTCGTGTGAAAGCTTTGCCAATTCTCGTAGTTTGTTCTCCTCGAAAAGTCCTGCATCATGAACCACGTGTGACAGATAACTGCTGGGGTTCTGCAGAAGTCGATATGGTGAATCTAGTTCTCGAATGTAACCAGCATCTAACACCTTCAAGCAAAAGTATCAAGCATCAAACAAGCTTTGCTTGTGTATAGTTGTTTGTTGGTTCCCCTTCCTACGCTTCGTGGAGTTTTCTAGTTCCACAAAAATCAACTGACATTCCAATTTGATCTTTTTGTTTTTAGCTAGACGAGTGATTGACTGACGGACTAACGCGGACGAGCTAACAGACGTACTGACTGACTGACTGACGAGTAACGACGGACTGAAGGGACATATTGGAAACTAAAAACTTACCACAACTCTGTCACTTTGCATGACAGGAAAAAGACGATGTGCGATAGTGATAACAGTACAATCCTTGAACCTACAATTGATGGTGTCCCAAATGATTTTACTTGTCCTGAAAGAATATGGTTGATTGGAGGTGAATCGAATGTACATTTGGAGGTGAAAAACAAACAATAACAGTTTGCGCAAATCAGAGGCTCGCACAGCCAATGATATCCCGGTAGATAAAAGATGGAAAGAGTTTATTTACAGATAAAAACAAACAAACAAACAAACTACCTGGAATCCACGTTGGCTGTCGCCTCATCGATGACCAGGATTTTGGTGTGGCAGAGAATGGCGCGTGCCAAACATATTAGCTGTCGCTGACCAACACTGAATTGTGCGCCAAGACTGGTAATTTGAGTTTCCAGTTTGTTGGGGAATTGTTCTATGTAGTGCTTTAGTCGAACCTAATGGAGCAACAAACAAGGAAGAAATGAATATTTCTTATAAAGGAACACTTTTCAGAGTATAGATCAAATTCTAAGTAAATTTCGAGGCATTTCAGGTCAGGATGGTAGGGGGGGGGGGGGGGTGGGGGACTTACACGACACCAAGATAATCTCCTAATTCCTCGATATATTTGAATATGCACAATACGAATTGTCTACATTACATAATGAGTTCCTGAATAATGATTGGTGACGTACTTGTTCTAAGACCGACCAGATTAACGTCACACGACGTACTTGTCCTAAGACTGACCAGATATGACGTCACAAAGAACGTACCTGTTCTAAGACTGACCAGATATGACGTCACACATGACGTACCTGTTCTAAGACTGACTAGATATGACGTCACACATGACGTACCTGTTCTAAGACTGACTAGATATGACGTCACACATGACGTACCTGTTCTAAGACTGACCATATATGACGTCACACATGACGTACCTGTTCTAAGACTGACCATATATGACGTCACACATGACGTACCTGTTCTAAGACTGACCATATATCCACATCTTCTTTACTTGCCGTAACATCAAGGTTTTTTCTCAAAGTTGAAGAGAAAAGAACTGGTTCCTGAAAAACAATCCCTGACATTAAAACATGAATGTGTCTTGTTCTTATAAACTCGTTGATTGGCCTGTCATAGATAATTGAGCCCGCTGTTGCTGTCCGCTGCCCGCCACAGGGATCCCAGCATAGGATATGCGATTAAAGAGAGTACAGTGGGGGTACTCAATAGAAAACGAAGAGGGGTAAGGGACAGTTAGATTAGGGCAATGATCTCTGAGCCAATAAACCAATCATGAAGACATCCCGTCACTTTTAGTAGACAAGCACATATATATTTTTTTTCGAAAAAACAGCTGAAAATTTTCGAGAAGATCTCGACGTTCCGTCCTGTCGTACCTGAGGTATAATTGTTATTGCGTTCCGTAGATCTCGAAGTCCCAGTTTACTGATGTCCATTCCATCTATTTCTATTAAGCCAGATGGTTCTGCCATACGAAATAAACTAGAGATGAATGAAGACTTCCCTGCGCCTGACCGGCCAACCACGCCAAGCTGAATCACAAAACAAAACAACGTATTACTTTTCAATAACACAGCACATGATGGAGAATTGGAGCAAGTCGATTGACCTGAGCACAGTATAGAAAGGACATATTTGAACCAACTCACGTGACTGGAAGATGACGTCACGCAAGACCCAACCCACGTGATAGCAATGAAACCTACCTTTTCTTCAGATTTGATTTTCAGGGTAATGTCGTGTAGTACTACTGGTTTGTCCTTGTGGTGGGAGTAGTTCATATTAGTGAAGTTGATGGCTCCTTTATCTGGCCATCCCTTGGGTGGCTTGAAATCGGTGTCCATGGGCGCCTCTGGTTCAAGGTTACAGTAATCAACTATACGCTCCACTGACGTCATCTAAAGCAACACAAGATGAGAGGAATAACGTTTAGGGAAGCACAGGTGGCGTAGCGGTGAGAGCGCTCGCCTCTCACCAATGCCAGCAAGGTTCGAGCCTCGCTGGGCTCGGTGTGGTATGTGAGTAGACTGAGTTGTTTGTTGGTTCTCTCCTGTGCTTCGAGGGTTTTTCTCCGGGTTCTCCGGTTTTCCTCCCTCCACAAAAATCAACTTCCAAATTCTAATTCGATCTATCGGTTGCCTTGTAATTGGGTCCTAAACCTGTAAGGCTTTCCGTCCACTTCAAAGTGGTAAAGTGGCATAAATCTTAAAGTTTAAATTTTAATGCTGCAATTTCGACATAAAAAAAAGTTTGGCGATCCGGGAGAATCCAGTTGACAGAAGTCCAATCCAGTCCAGCCATGCTCGGTTCCGGATTTTCCAAAATAATAAAACTCTCAAAATTCAGAATCTAGAAGCATAAACCAAATTTTAGAGAGTGGACATGTTTTTACTATACATTAAGATTATCCATACCCTTTCAAAAGCTGAAATTTAAAGGATCTTTTTCATCCAATTATTTCCAAATTGGACCCATAGTTCTATTACCTACAGTTCAGATACAACAATTGAAATATCACGTGACACACCAGCTAACATACCATATTTTCTACTTCAGTGCTCTTCTTGATGGTCTTGGCCAAAACAGACGATAATTTAGTAGCATATGTGACGATGAGTCCTACGGCTCCCGGACTAAGGGCTAATAGTTGAAGATAAAAAAAGGGACAGTGAGAACGGTTTCACTCTGCAGAGGCCAAACCGCTTTGTTTTGATGGCTGAGAAGGTACTAAGAACGATGATACCTTGTCAAAGGCCTGGTTACATTTCAAGATGGCTGACATATGCATGCTACAACATTAAAGTATCAAAACCTATATTGGATATTGGACCCCTGGGAAATAACGTTATAGAAATGTATCATCATCATCATTATGCATCATCACCATCATTAACATCACCATCATTAACATCATCATCATACATCATCATCATCATCATCATGCATCATCATCATCATCATCATCATCATCATCATCATCATCATCATCATCATCATCATCATCATCATCATCATCATCATCATCATCATCATCATCATCATCATCATTATTATCAAAACTTACACGATCGAACAGCTGGAGAAATGAGAGCCACAAAGGAAACAAAGATGGCGGAGAGGAGCTCGAGTCTGAACGTCATCCAGGACGACACAGAGATGTAACCAAATATTGAACGAGTGTTGACTTCAAGGTAGTGGTGGAACTTGTGAAAGAAGGCGTCTTTGGCACTGAATGCACGAATAGTGTCTAGGCCAAGCAGTGTGGTGGAAAAATGTCCATATAAGGGACTGCGCGCTGATGAAGAAGACAAAAACATTCCGTTATATTTGGGATTCCTGTGGTTAGGTACTTGAAGTTGTTTTTTGTATATCTGTTGTATGGTTATTTACACTGTAGTTGGGATCCCTGTGGTATGGTTATTTACACTGTAGTTGGGATCCCTGTGGTATGGTTATTTACACTGTAGTTGGGATCCCTGTGGTATGGTTATTTACACTGTAGTTGGGATCCCTGTGGTATGGTTATTTACACTGTAGTTGAGATCCCTGTTGTATGGTTATTTACACTGTAGTTAGGATCCCTGTAGTATGGTTATTTACACTGTAGTTGGGATCCCTGTGGTAGGGTTATTTACTCTGTAGTTGGGATCCCTGTGGTACGGTTATTTACACTGTAGTTGGGATCCCTGTGGTATGATTATTTACACTGTACTTTGGATGCCTGTGGTATAGACCCCTTGCACGTGACATCAAAGCTGCTCAATTTGGAGGACAAAACTGGAAGCTATTGTTTTGTCCCTTCGAAATGAGTTGCATTACGACGTGCTGCAAGGAGTCAATAGTTACTTACTAACTCCATCGAGTCTCTTCAAGTCCCTGGCGGTTCTTATGTAGTACATTCGTTCAAACACGAAGAAGATCAATATTGGAAGAACGATAGCAAAACAGATGGGGCTTTTACTACCGACCAAGAATATGACACCCATGGTCATGAAGGCAGTCTTAAAAGGAACATACAAGTAAGAACATTAATAGGTAAGAAAATGGAAAAAGCAAAAAGTAAATACAGATTATTTAACATCGAGACTGCTCTGTCTCTCGGCAGAGGCTCATGACTAACTTCAGTGTAAATAAGTTTTTAACTTTCTGAATTCTGTGGTTAATAAAATTGTTGTTGTTGTTGCTGCTGCTGTTGTTGTTGTTGTTGTTGTGGCTGTCGTTGTTGCTGTCGTTTTTATTGTTGCTGTTGTTGTTATTGCCGTTGTTATTGTTTTTGTTGTTGTTATTGCTGTTGCTGTTGTTATTGTTGCTGTTGTTGTTATTGTTGTTATTGTTGCTGTTGTTGTTATTGTTGTTGCTGTTGTTATTGTTGTTGCTGTTGTTGCTGTTGTTGTTATTGTTGTTATTGTTGCTGTTGTTGTTATTGTTGTTGCTGTTGTTATTGTTGTTGCTGCTGTTGCTATTGCTGTTGTTATTGTTGTTGCTGTTGTTATTGCTGTTGTTATTGCTGTTATTGTTGTTGTTGCTGTTATTGTTGTTATTGTTGCTGTTGTTGTTATTGTTGTTGCTGTTGTTATTGATGTTGTTATTGTTGTTGTTGCTGTTGTTGTTATTGTTGTTGTTGCTGTTGTTGTTATTGCTGCTGTTGTTGTTATTGTTTTTGTTGTTGTAGAAGCACAGGTAACCAATTTGCTCAAATATATGGGCAGGACCCGCAGGGACCCATAGCCCATGAAGATAACACCCAACAGTACATACCTGAAGGAAATCCAACAGAGTAGTGGGAAGACTTTCATCCACGTAATTGATGTCTTTGGAAAATCGATTCAGAATACGACCTGAATAAATAGTAATAGACGCCTTACAAAAACGCATCAACTCACTAATTAAGAGGGTAAGAAGCAGAGGGGAGTGTTTGTGGTTTTGTATTGAAAAACTGTGTTTTTATGTCGCGATGTCTAAAAACAGATCAAAATTTATCGAACCTAAAAACCACCTCGATTTCTGGGCTGGTCAAAGTCCGTAGTATGGCTGACGTACAGATCAAATTGAAATTTAGTTTTTCTTCGGAAAACCGGAGAAAAACCCTCGAATCAAGGAAGATAATGGATTTTGAAAGGAAAAATCCGACTTACCGAGGGAATTATTATCGAAGAAGTAAACTGGAGCCCTGATTAAGGCACTGAACATTCTGTTATGAAGATTACGTGAAGCAACAAGGCAAAGTGTGTAGAAGATTAAAGTACGAGCCAACGTGACGATTAACAGACCAAATGTAAAACCCGCATAGACACCAAGGTACAAGGAACGATCTGGTTTGGATGAGCTCTGGTAGAATGTCTCTTCTATATCAGACCTGAATCACCAAGACACGACACATACATGTTGAGTAAATGAGCACTTGGGAAATAGGGAAATATATATGGAAGAATGGAAGGAGAGGGGGATATGAAATACGAGGAACAAAGGGATAGGAAATAAATGGAAATGGAAAGGAAAGTCTTACCAATATGATAACCACCAATCAGCAAGCATAGCAAGAACCTACAACACAAAAACAATATATATCTTCAGTGGGAAAAATGTATTGACAAACATTCTTTTTAGATAGATAATATTCCTGTAGTTCCTGGACACGGGTTCTGTTTTGGCAATCTGCACGGGAACTGCATGGGACAAGAGGTCCTTTGGAACGACTAGACATACCTGAGCCAGAACAAACAGAATTAAAACAAAGATGGCGGCACAGGCGTTGTGAAGTGACTTGAAATATGATACGTAGGTTGTTATGGCAACTGCTCCCTCGTGTTTGCCTTCTTCCTTGGGATTCCTTTCTTCTTCCTGTAGATGGAAGAAACAATGTAACAAAATAAACCTTTCAAAACAATTTGTTAGATCACGTGATAAGCCTTTGAATAGTTTTTCTTTCTTCACCAGTAACGTTAGAGAGTTACTTACATAGACAGGTACTTGGAATGCACCAGTTTCACCTTCATTCTCTTCAAGAATCTCCGTCACGTGATGTGATGTTTCAACCTGTGGACGAATCCAATCCATGAACTTAGAGGAAGACGTGCTAGCGTTGCTATGACGACGGTGACGTAGTTCGGTTTTGGGTGTTACGGTCTCAGAAATTTTCTGCAGCTCTTCTTCTTCTTCTATGGATTTTTTCAAGGGACACATGGAGACCAGATCGATTCCTGACATACGAATATCGTTAAAGCTGCCTTGTGCTACAATTTCACCCTGAAACACAAAATAGAAACACAGATAGTTTAGGTATTCACTTCCTATCACTCTCACCACACGGTCCACGCACTGTATACATGACACTCCCCACAGTAACCATCACCCTCCCCACTCCACTCCCCATAGTAACCATCACCCTCCCCACTCCACTCCCCACAGTAACCATCACCCCTCCCCACTCCACAGTAACCATCACCCTCCCCACTCCCCACAGTAACCATCACCCTCCCCACTCCACTCCCCACAGTAACCATCCCCCTCCCCACTCCACTCCCCACCGTAACCATCACCCTCCCCACTCCCCACAGTAACCATCACCCTCCCCACTCCACTCCCCACAGTAACCATCACCCTCCCCACTCCACTCCCCACAGTAACCATCACCCTCCCCACTCCACTCCCCACAGTAATACCTCTGCCAGAGCAATAATATGTTCAGCTTCCTTGATGTATCTGAACTGATGTGTGACCAGAATACGAGCTTTGGATGACAGATAATCACGGATACATCTAGAAGAACGACACGATGAAAATAAGTTAGCAATCAAAGTAGTGCCTTAGAATGGGAAACATATTGTGCCAGGAGAACAGGTCTAGTGTTGTACGTACCTAAAGTTAACTGGCTCATAATTAACCAATCACCAATTTCCTTCTACGTACCTTTTGTAT
The DNA here is from genome assembly GCA_964019055.1 of Anthopleura xanthogrammica. Taxonomy (NCBI): domain Eukaryota; kingdom Metazoa; phylum Cnidaria; class Anthozoa; order Actiniaria; family Actiniidae; genus Anthopleura; species Anthopleura xanthogrammica. Next base: position 15,877,286 of record OZ025212.1, read on the forward strand.
AAATGATTCCCAACATGGATATCCACGGCACTGAGCGGATCATCCAACAAAAATATGTCAGCATCTGAGTACACAGCTCTGCGAATGGAAAACAAACCCTTGCTGGCTTAGAAATATGGACCCAAGTAGTGAGTACCCATTCTCCCTCTAATCACAGTTATCGCACACTGATAATCTAGGCTAGACCCAGTGCTATCCCAAGTGTCTTTGCGTTTTTAGTAACCCATCCACTCCCTCTAGTCACAGTTATCCACTCTACCTTGCCAATCCGATCCTGGCCCTCTGTCCTCCACTGAGGGATGTTCCTCTTTCACCTACCAACGTCATGTCTCCAGCGGCAAACAACTCCAAATCCTGTACAACAAAACACAAGAGCGCTTAGTTTTCAGCTCAGTGTGCTAAATTTCCATAGGAATGAAACCTACCCTTTCCAGCGCACAGACTTTGATGACCTCCTTGTAGCGTGTTTCATCGTAATCTTTACCAAATATGATATTTTCTTGAACAGAGCCGTTGTAGACCCATGCTTGTTGTGAGGCGTAAGCTAGTTTTCCACGGACTTTCATGGATCCTTCCTTGAAAGGTAACTCCCCTAAAATGGCCTGTAGGAAGGAAGTCTGAAACAAAAAACGGTACAAACATCAAATCTGTAGTACATCAACGTGCAACCTCGCAGGTGCAAACTGATGACTAGACTTTCGTAAAGTCCGCGGCCCACGACTTCGTCGCTCTCTCGCTGCGCTCGCAAGATTTTCGCTTCGCTCGAATCGGAAAAAAAACCCGGGAAACAAGAGAGGTCGACTTGGGGCAAGTCTAACTGATGACAAGAGATACGATATTCACGTAATCGATACATCTTCGGGACAACTTCGGTCAGTGTACATATACTGACCTTGCCTGATCCAACTTCACCGATGACGGCCAACATTTGGTTCTAAAAGACAGGGATATGAAAATATCAGAAACAGATACAGATCGCTGGGAACCATTGAGACTAAAAGGAAATCAGGCTCATAAAGATCTAGAAACAAGAAAAATGAAAAATCCTCACGCAAAGATGTGTGTTACCTGACCAACGCTGAAGCTGATGTTACGGAGGGTTGGTCTGTTGAAATCCTGTTGAAATAACAACAAAACAAGACTGAAGACAGAACAATATACAGAGAAAATACTGAGAAACCAAGTGGAGTAAGAAAAAAAAAAAGAACATAAATATCACGAGAGTTTGACTGACTCCAATGACAAAAAGAAATTTAAAGATAAAATTAAAATATATATATTATCTGGATAGGGTGGGACTCGAACCCTCGTCTACCACCGGACGTTTTGGTTTTTCTTTTTCAATTTCAAAGTAATAGAATAGATATATCATATCGGATATCGAAGTTTGCTAATTTTGCTCGCAGTCCGTCATAGTGCATCCGACTCATTCACAAGTCTCCGGCACGGCCTATTGCCACCTGTAGTCTCCCATTCCGTTTACGTCAAGAGCAATAGACCTAAAGGTGGATCACATGTCATTCTCTTAAAACATCTTTGATTCTTTGTTTGATATCCATACTACCGATACACAAAGGAATGATACTCAAGGGAATGACACGTGGTCTGGAATGGGAAAACATGCCCAAGGCGAGCTAAAAAGGTAACTAATAGATAAGTAACATACATTAGTCCACGATGCTGTGATGTTTTCACCAGAGATGCTGCACTCTCCGGGGTCGGGTTTATCTTGGGTTGAGATTAACCCCCGACAAGGAGGACACAACTCTTCCAGCATCAAAACCTCCTAGAGAAACAACAGAAAATCAAGAAATACAATAATAAAACATTGTGCTCAGTAAGTCAGTACCAAGTTCCAGAAAACATTTCGAACTGCGATAGTCTACTCAAATGAGTTTGACCAACTCGTGCGCGCACGCTGTTTTCCTTTTATTTTTGCGATATGGATCAATAAGTTAGTGAACAAAGTGGCTCCAGTCCTGGACTAGATCAATCCTCGCGTTTAACAACCCCCTCAAGCCAAATTTCGAGATCCGCCCCTACAATGACCGACCTTTTGTCGGATCCCCCTCAACTGCCAGACATACCTGAACTCTTTCTAATGATACCCGCAGATCGATCATGGACACCACAGCAGCTGGAAACAGCATTGTCATGACAACACGAACAGAGTTAAATAAAGCCACACACATGAAGACTTTGGAAGCAGACAGATGGTTGTCTGTTACTAGGACATACGTCAAGAACGTCAAGAAACTGATCAAGGCGGGGCTGCTGAAGAATAGCGATGTGAATATTGATTTCCCCTTGGAAAGATGCCTGAACCATGTAATCTCCCTCCTGTAATAATAAACGATCAAATCAGATCAAAATACACCAATATCTAACGTTACTGGTCACAATCAAGAACATTGGACTGTACGAGCTACAGATTACTACAGCAAGCTCAGTGCATTTCAACAAGTTTTGAACTTGAATGCATTCTGTTTTAACCACCTCAATTCAACTCAATCTGGCTTCATCGAACTTGGCTACGATGTCTGTTCTTCGAAAGTCTTCCATTATTTTCGCAGAAATTTGTTTAAATTTAGCATATCATCCCACGGCGCGTTTGCTTGTATGGAATTGTAGGTGTGCACCATACTCAAACAGCTGGTGCTATATTTGGAAGAACTTAGACACGTGAGCGTGCCAAGATTTTGAGTCTGCGTAGTTAGAATAAGAATGCACGCATATGTGGGTTCCTCCATCATGTGTGACATACATACCATCTTAAATCACCAATCAGTTGTTTTAGGAAATCTTCATTTGTGTACATCTTGACCACACGAATCCCTGCTATGATCTCCCGCATGACCTTTGTGCGCGAGTCTATGGCATGTAACGCCTCTCGTCTGTGATGAAATAACGTGAACATATGAAATTCAATTCAAAATACCATTGACTGTTATAAGGGGATTATGTGTAGTGTGTACTCGTGTGGGATGTTTGATCCCTGGACTCACTACTACATATAAGTAGAGTTGTTTTTTTTCTTTTTCTACTGTGCTACAAGAGCTTTAATCCAGATTATCCACTTTTCCTCCATCAACAAAAAATGAACACTTTCTTTTGGACCTCTGTTGTAGCAGTGTCCTTGCCATTACAGGTGGCATGGCAGAAGGGAGTTTTAAATGTTGATTATGATCAATGACTGTGCATACAGCAGTTATACTGCCATCATCTGTATTGCAGGCACAGCATTCTCACTTGGCCTCAAGTCGCAAGGAAAACTGTGCGCATCTTTAAAACCATACAGCAACTTGCGATGGCTTTTTTGTTGTCAGAACTTGTGATTTTGTGCAATACAGGTTACAAGAAAATGCAATTTGAAACAATTGTAACCTTTTGGCTAATACCAACAGAGCACCAACAGCGAATGGAAGACAAAGCAGTATACCTTGAACTGTTGTTCTATCAGTTCTTCCCAATCACATCATCTTACCCCAGATACATAATAAATGAACTCATCTTGACCTGTAGTGGGACTAACAGCAACAACAGCCCCATCCCAGCAAGTGATGACACTATCTTACCTCAGATACATAATAAATGAACTCATCTTGACCTGTAGTGGGACTAACAGCAACAACAGCCCCATCCCAGCAAGTGATGACACTCCTATTTCTTCCCATAACAGATAAAGGACAACTAATACCTCTACTGGACCCAAGATAAGGTAATGGAGATAGAAAAATGCCTGCAAAGAAAATAAGATAATTGATTAACCAATAGACCTTTTTAGCTTGGGCATAATGTTTTCCCATTTCAGACCACATGTATATGTTTAACAGTTGCGAACGAAAAGACACATGAATATGGATACCACTCAAACAAAGAATCAATTGGAAAACATTATGCCCAAGATGAAAAGGTCTATAATTACTATTGTAGTTATTGACTTACTGCCCTATTGCTGATCCCAATGACTTATTTACTGATTTGTATCATCAACTTATCACTGGACACACATCAGAAATTGCATGGTAATGTTATGTTGTTTTCCAGTTTGTCAGTCATTCAACAACAGCTCTAGTTCCCTTGACGTACCCTTGTTGCCACAATGACCCTCATAAGACAGATATGTTTAAGTGTAATACTCATATTGTGTTACTTACAGAGTCAATCTTTGCAGCATCTGAAGTAATTAAGCTCCCAATATTCATGTGTTGCATCTTGCCGTAAGTGGTTGGGTCAAGCTTGAGAATCTGAAAGATTCAACATTATCATTATCATATTTATCTATCATATAATATACAGTTAACCATCATGCAACTTGAACTAAAACTTGTCTCATGATGACAGTGCTTTTCATATTTCTGCGATCAAACTGACTCCAGCATCTGTCATTGTAATTGGCTTCTGTCAATCAAACTTACAATGGGCAAAGTTCATTCAATCATGAGATAAGGAAATGCTTGGCTCATCGTAAATTTGATTGGCTAAAGCCAAAATTACAGGACATCTGGAGTCGGTAGGTTGCACAAATATGAAGAGCGAGCTCTGTAAATTAATTCATAAAAAAAATCTTAATAACAAAATACCTTATCATAAATGAGTGTGATACAGCCCTCTTTTGCAAGCAATCCTGTTATCTTACGATGATAATAATAAGGAGTATTGAAGAACAAAGATGCAATACTACACAGGCTGACAATCAAAGCATAGATGTAAGCATCCTTCTCAGTAACCTTGGTCCCCACAGAAAAGTACTTTATCAACTTTTTGAGAAAGTAAGCCTGGGTAATAGCTAACCCATCCTGGAAGATAAGTAAAATAACATTGTCATATGGTGTACAAATTAGGGTCATAGCAAGTCTTGAAAAAATGGGGGGGGGGGGGGGGTACGAAGTTTTGTTTGTCTGAGATAGTAAACATAGTGCATTGTGGTCTACAGCTGTAGCTTGGGTACAAACATATTTTATTCCACATGCCTTACAGGCTGTATATGGGGTTGCCTGTATCCAAGCTAGACCACAATGCACCATTTTTATCAAAGTCAGAAAAGGCCTACAGCCATGTAAATTGTGTCCGTATGATCAAGACACATGTATAATATGATGCAAAGGACTTACAATAATGATGGCAAAGATCATTAATAGAGCATATCTAGTCCCCAGTGTCTTGACAACTGCTCTAAACAAGCTTGGCTTCTTTTTGTTATTTTTCTGTTCATTATTCCAATGTCTACATGGGTAGAAAAACAGCATTCATTATTAAGTAAGAAAGCTCTTCTGGTCAAGATACCACAAGTATTAACATTGCCAAGATGGGTATACAGTTTTATTCATGAAAAAAAATAACGCTAGCTTGGCAAATATGGGATAATAATTTTACAGTAGCTTGACAATAGAATTCTTATATTAATTAGTGGATAAATGTTTTTTCATTACAAGGTTTATAAACCTTTTCTTGCCCAGCTAGTGGTCATGTTATTATTAGAGACTTTATGCTACAAGACAGCAACAATTTAATAATGACAACAATGGCAAGCAAACAATAACACTAATTGGGATATTCAATAGATACTCGTTGTTGCCATCGTACAGTGTAAAGTCCCTATTGTTAGATAAGTTCATAAATGTAAGGTAGACTTTTTCATGAGTGAGAAAAAAAGGCAAATTATTAAACATTTTTAAAACATGGTGCTAATTGCACACTATTAAAAATTTATTCTTTGGGAATGAAGCTTGTTTCATTATCTTTATGACCATTTTTCCTTCAAATATAAGAGAAACCAGCTGTCTTTTAAGTCTTATAATTACAACCACGATTAATAACTACCTTTAATATACATTATACATGGCCAACCAAGTATACTATAATTCACTGAAAACACTAAGTCATGTGACTATTAAATAAAGTCAATTTTTGGTTGACTGTTTTTATCAATTGACAAGCAGCATTCCATTAGCATCAAATTGCCAAATGCTAAAGCTATGCAGATTGGCAACCAAACTTAATTATAGATGTAAATGTTTTTGGTATCTGTCAATCAAATTTTCAAAATTCAATAGTAGGTTTTGATTGGCTGAAGCAAAACATTAATACCCAGATATCTGGAGTTAATTGTCTTGGTCAAGTAATTGAAAAAACCCAGATGTAATAGACTATAAAATATAATCTTACTGTTGTAGTTGACTGGTTGTCTCCTCTATACCAAGACCATGAAGAGACACAAGCTCATTCAAATCACTTTCTTGAAGAGATTTCTTGAATCCTCGGCTTAGCAATGGATTTAGCCACCTAATGAAAAAATATCACATCTTATATTTCAATATAACTATATCTGCATGTGTTCTTTTAGGATGCAAGTTTAGTCCTAAATATGCCAGTGAGGGAATGTACAGTTCAAAGAATAGTCCCATTCACAGTTCCCTGCGCCATCTAGAAAGGTACGTAACTCGGCCTAATTTGCATCGAAGCAAGAGGACGGTGAGCTTGCAATGATAGAGACCTTGGGCAATTATTCACATGTCTCTATCATTGCAAGCTCACCATTTGTCTCACTTAGATGCAAAGGCCTGACTACCTTTCAAGATGACGCAAGGAACTAAGGAGGGGACTATTGAGAAAAAAACTTATACAATCAGTTGAATCTTGACATTTAAAAAATAATTAATTTACATAAACATGTGAACCAAGCAAGTCATATGAAGTTTGCTGTAAATAAAGCAAGTCTTAAAATACTTCAATAATTTGTATCTATAATTAGTTTTGTAACATATACAATATGTATGCCAATATGTATGCCAATATGTATGCCAATATGTATGCCAATATGTATGCCCATAGTTAATGGAGTGGAATGGTTTGGAAACCTATTGTTATAGGTTTTTGTTTGGCGAGCGATGTTGAAACGTACCATCACGTGATACTGACCGTGCACAGTGAACCAAAGCAAGTATGGCTGAAAATACTAGTTTCTGTACTATTTTCATGTACGAACATTTTGAAAGTGTAAAATTTTCATTCTAAGATTACAAAGAAGAGGATAAATAATTCCGCGCAGATACAGTTAAGTTACTAGATGATAAAAGAGAAAGCGTTCAAAAAGGTGATTACCCTTTTCAGTAAACAATTAATCTCCATCATATAGAATTAATTAACAAATATCTCCTATTTTATAACATTTTTGAGGAAAAAAAGTCTATGTTCCCTAATTTATGATGAACAAACGCTGCAACTTTTCCTTCTCTGTGCACGGTCAACGTCATATAACAATAGAAAAGGTTGAACAAAAACCTAGAACAATAGGTTTCCAAACCATTCCACTCCATTAACTATGGTATGCCAATATGTATGCCAATATGTATGCCAATAAATAAAATGAATATATGGTCAAAATACTAAGAGATACATACAACATGTATGTAAGATAGCTGTAAGTAGTCTGTGGTTTTATAACAGAATTTTGTCAAGATAGAATATTAGTTAGTTTATGAGCTTTTCTTACCAAAATGTAAGATACTTTGACAAACAAAATGCTTTCTGCCTGGCTGATTTACTTGGCTGATGATCATTTCCATGATGACCGACTGAGGCCATCTTGTACAACCACCGAGTCTCTACTTTGTTCCTAACGATGCTGGAAAATAAGTTTGTACGTTTAAATTAGCAGATTCTGTAAATAATGGACTTAAAATTTTGAACGCATTCATATATTTATAACACATAAACTTATCCATGAAGAATAAACTTCGTTGGAGAGTCAAAACAGCTGTAAAAACTGGTGTAAAACTATAAACTATAAACAGAGATAATTTGCCTATAGGAGCAATTATCAAACTTCTATTTAATATCAGAGAGTAATATAATGTCGTGATAATGTCAAACACACATGAAGCCTTCAACGGTAGATATGCAAACAACTGGAATACAAAACAGTAGGAAACAAAACGAAGATTAACATGCGAAGGTAAACATTTAGGGTTTGTCTTAAAGCAATCCTTTAGATTCCCCAAGCAACATTAACTACATTAGGTAGCATTTAGCGATGTGTCAGAATATTATGTGAATTGTAACTATGAAAAATTATTTTGATAGATTGAATGTTGCCTCTATAAACACAGCATGGAGAACTGACAAAGGTTGACGAAGAACATTGAATTCTCATCGATATGCAATGACAACAATCGAAGAAAACTAAGCTTATAGTACACATACGGCATGCTATTAGATGCAAGGGGTATATAATAAGATTTTTCTCCACTCACCTACCAGATCGGAGGTTACAGATCTTCTCGTTCCAACTGTAAACATTACAAGTACTTCATGCAGAACACCGGCCACGTGCATAGAACCATAGCTACCAGGCCCTCACCGGGGCCCCTATCACCACATCAGACTTGTACACTTGTACGAATCATTGGAAATATTTGAATTTAAAACCTGTTACAACAAAAAACTACAAAAATAGAAAATAGAAATAGGAAAAAAAATGAATAAAAAACAAACTAAAGTTTCTTTGGTTACTTGACCCAGAATATAATGTCACGTGACTTTCAGGAAGATTTTCTTCCAAGACCGTCAAAATTTTCCAACTTATATTATTGAGAATGTTTTAATTCAAAACCTGTTAAAACTCAAAACTAAAGGAAATTATTAAAACTAATCAAGTCTTTCTTTACGATTTTTATCTTTAGTGGGCTCCCTGTGACATGAACCAGAACGTCACGTGACTTGCAAAATTTTCATCCAAAGTTGTCAAATTTGTTGGAATATTTTTAGTCTTAAATAATCTGTTTTACAACTACCTACGGTACTTTTTGAAGGACACCATAATGGTTTTAACAAACAAAATATCTATAGCCGTTGATAAAAGGCATGAAAAGCAACGAACAGCTGCGACGGAGACAAGAAAACTTCTTGGAAGAGAAGACAAATTGTTGTTTTCTTAGGTTGTTTTAGAGAATGGACTGTAGAACAGTGAGGTAAGAATATATTTTGTGCATTAAAGAACTTTCAATCATGCTCATCCAACAAATGTATCGTATATGTCTGTCAGGTAATGATTTGTTTCAGACTTTGGTTTAAAATACTAAAAAAATATCTCCTTTAATTCTATAAACTTGCCTTACCTACTTCGACGACTCTTCGACATTCTTCAACAAGAATCTTGATTACATTTTCAGCAGCCTTTATAAGTTTAGTGTAATAGTCTCATATCCTTTTATCTCATTTCTTTTTCTGATTCAATTTCGTACACTGAACATGATCTGAGCAGATGCGAGCAGACGCCATTTTGAATCCCTAGAAAGTCCTGGGAGCTAGCCTGGATCCGCGCGCACAAAAAAATTGACGTAGTTCCACGTAGTTCTACGTCATTAAATCTAATTATGACCTCATAATAGCGTCGATCAGATAAAATGTTCATTTGTAAAATTTTCTCCGATCGTTCAACATTGTTTTGTTGCGCTCCGATAAAAATACAGGAAAATTCACATATTTATAGCCTGAGATGGGTTGCGTCAATAGTAAAGTAAAAAAACAGGAACCACATCCGGTAAGTGTCCATTTGGTCGAGAATATTATCCAAGCAGTTTTTACTACACAGGAAACATGTTTAACCGAAGAACAAAATGTTTTTCTTTTCTTTTCTTTCTTTTCTTCCTTCTTCTTTTTTCTTTGTAACACGAATTTGTGAAAACGTTTTGCGGGAGACTATTTGATGTCTTACTGACTTACTGAAACTGATTGCGCAGCTTTCATAGTTGACTTGCCTTTAACATTTAGTGATTCCCATTATTTCCATCTCACTAATAGTGTGTAAAAACAAACAGCATCTTAGCGAGTCAATAACAACAACCACATTTTGAAATAGATAATCGCTTTTCGTTGTTTGATATGGTCTCGGGATGAACCTGTGTGTTGCGCATTACATTATAAAAGGATATGCGGCTTCCACGAACCGGTGACATTGCGCGCAGATAATACAAGGGTGGACACAGTGTGTTTTTCCTCCAATACCAGGATTATATTATACAAGTTGTATTTTTAACTTTTCCATGCAACAGGTGCAGAAGCGCACACATTGTAAGTGATGTGCGGAGTTCTGCGCAAGAGTTGCATGAGTGGTTTTGCTTACTGCATATTCAGTAGCTGTTACGCGACACAATCGCATGCTTTAGTTGATTCATATTTCATTTCATTTCAAGTATAAATTATATATTTCAATGTTTTGCCAAAAATACTCAAATCATTCCCATAAATCTTTTGGTCCAAAGCATCATGTGTAATCATGCATTTTGTATCTTTTCAGATTTCCATTTCTGATCTGCTACATGAACTATCCAAATTCAACAAAAGGAAGCGATATTACTTAAAAAGAAAAAGTAAGTTTGCCTCTCCCTTAAATGGGATTCATTATATGACTCTGAGTTTTCGTGCTTGGATGGATTTCTTGTAATAGATTGGCATTTCTTCTTGGTTTAATGATGGATTATTATGATGGAGTATCTTTGCCAGGTTCACCAGAATTTACTGTAAATCACGATGGTGACAATGTTTAGCCAGATTAAACTGTACCTTATTCTACTTCCTCATACTGAAGTTCATTCAGATAATTGATTATTATATGCTGTTCTTATGTTCTAGATAACTACTATCCGAAGAAATCAAAAACATCTCCATCTCAATACGATGTACGAGCTGATGATAAGAAAAGACATACATGTGACGAGGAGAGCCTTGTCGTCCCTTCAGCCCAAGAACCATCTAATGAAGTCATTGGCTCAGAGCCAATCGTCTTTGCCTCCACTGAGGAATCGTGTCATGCATTCCATTCTTTGATTCAAGAACCATCAAATGAGATCAGTAGTGCAACATCTGATACTACTGACCACAATGACTCCACTGCAGAAATGTTTCAATACGAGTATGACACAAATAGCCTTGCTGTGTCCACGTTTGCTTCAAACCCTTTGAATGATGTCATACCCTCGTTACCAGGCGTCTCCGTCCCTTCCATGGTCCAGACTTCTTTGCCTGGTTTTGACTATGTAAGTGGCTTTGACGTCAACCAGTTATTTTACGCTGGAGACTGCGTGGAAACTGTTGCTGTTCAGAATGGTAAGTGCAACCATAACCTTGTACTTGTTCATCAGTATTCAAACTAATTATCTTTTTCCTCGGTTATCGTACAGAAACACACCATGGAGACTGGATGTCAGTCTTGGAGAGTGTACATGTACACAAGATGTATGACCCATCTGTGGACTATGATATGATCAAAGAGATTGGTGAAGGATCATTCGGCCACGTGTACCTGGCAAAACACAAACAAATCCAGGTCAGAATGTACTTCAATCACTAATACCTTGGATTCCAGACTGAGTGGTTATTGATGTTGTTCTTATTATCTTTTCTTTTCATCATAGGGAGACTTTGCTATCAAAACGATCCCACTGGGAAACACTCAGAACCAGTCGAATATCGTCAATGAACTGGAGGTCCTTCGGCTATCGCTTCATAAGAACATAGTGTTCCTGGCAGAAAGTTACCTCTACAACTACAGCGTGTATATTATAACTGAATACATCGATGGGTTAACCATTTCAAGTATCTGTCAGTTGGCTACTTTCTCGGAACCAGCCATCGCCTCCATCACTATGGAGTGTCTCCAGGGTTTGCAATACTTGCATGAGAGGTGCTATGTTCATTGTGATATCAAAGGATCCAATATCCTCCTCAGTAAGGACGGCAAGGTCAGTATTGACAATTTGTTAAGAATCACAAGATTTTACAAGAAGCAACATGAAGTTTAAAAGGCTAACTTTGATGATGTGGTTATTCTGGACAGGTGAAACTGGTAGACTTTGGTCTGGCCATCAAAACAGAAGGCACTATAAATGCAGGCATCAGAGGGGCGTTTCTTTGGAGAGCTCCCGAAATCTGCAATGACCTTCCTTATGGAAATAAGGTAATGATCAAAATAGTAGTTCACAATTACTTGCGCGTTCACAGCCAAATGAGTACTTGAGGGATAGATCCATCTCTGTACACATACGTGATTGCAAGTGATCGAATCTTTCAATCCTTATTGCTTGCTTGTATTTAGTCCTAATCGTCCAACTTTGACTACAGGTGGATATATGGAGCCTTGGGATGGTTGTCATAGAGATGCTCCAACAACATCCACCACTTTACTGGATAGAAGACGTCAATCAAATGTTAGCCCTTTCCCGGGCTGGTTACACCGACCTCCAGGAAGATACGCAACACATGGTGTCAGAAGAACTCCTAGATTTTCTCTACAGAGGCGCACTAGTTGTGGATCCTAACGAACGACTAAGCGCACAGCAGCTAGTCCAACATCCATTTATGATGCGTGGGGATAATTGTGAATGTCTGCCAGGGATAGTAGGATGGGCATTGCAACAAAAATTGCTACATTAGCCAACAGTTGTTAGTACATGTATATCTTAGATAGTCATCCATATCTGTCCTGAACAAAATCAGTCCCGAGTTGCTGAGTTTAAGATTTTTATCGATTTTATCAGTTCGTAGTGTAATATATATATATTTTTAATTATAGTATAAAGAACAATTTCTGACTAAATAATAATAAAGTAATTTTAGTGACTATTTTGCTTGATTCATGTCTCATGGAATTTCTTTGTCGAAATGGGATGATATATAATGCCAGTAGGGTCTACCAATAATCAAAAGCGAATAGAAAAAAAATGAAATGAAATAAAGTAGGAAGAAAGGAAGGAGAAAAAGGACCTCGGAAAGAAAGAAAGAAAGAAACAAAAATATGTGTAAAGTAAAAAGCAAAAAATGCTTTACAACTATGAATTAGTATTTAGTGTTGCCGCCTGCCGCGTCATAACTACACATGGTTAAACAGAGTTTTGTGCTTGTTTTTGGTTTTATTTTCGATATTCTTTATATATTTATTTGTCATACAATCCATATTAATAACACAATTTATCTCTTGCTTTCATATTATCTTTATGACAAATAGTCTGAGCTACAGCTATTTGTACTGTTATCGCAATTTTCAAAAATATTTCTATTATTGTGTCATTTTCTATCGTGCGGTGGCATATTGAAACAATAGTGATAGCAGTGATATTGGCACTCCTTTTATGGAAAATTGGCGCGATTACCAAGAATCACGTGTTAGGATTCCTGTGGTCGAGTTGGAAAGTAAAAATGATGGGGAGAATTTCGAAAAAATATAACTTTTTAAATATCACTACAGTAATAATAATAATAATAATAATAAACAATATAATTAACAAAAAGCAATAAGAACCGATAAGAACGCAGAGAAATTATCGCAAAGGAATTTCAAGTATTTCTGAACACCATCAGTCGTGACAAAACATATTTTCAACAAAAAAAAATCAATCTTAACGAATATGCAAATGTGATGCCTAGCTAAATATCTTCTTGTCTTGATTGGTTGTTCATGCTGTGACGTACCCACATGATACTCAGTATCTTTTAGTTTGTAATACATATGGATTCAAAATACTTCATTTCTCTGAAGCGTTGTTACTGGATGATCGGCATACAATAGGTTGAAGAATCAGATATGTATGTTATTCATAGCTCTACCTTCAACCGGTATATGTCAGTTATCTCAGCCTGTGATCTATTGTTTGTCCAGAGAGACTTTAGGGGCAGTGTCGGATACTGGGAAGGTAACGACAGTAGGGGGTCTGCCCGCGTAGATCTTGTCCTTACGCTGCCATACGAACAGTCTTCCTTGGGTATTTAAGGCGAATAACCGCTGACTATCTTCACTGAAGGCGACTCTGCAAACCGATCAATATGTGATGTGTAAAACAGGTGGCTTAATGATAGCAAGAGTGTCAAACTCTGGTCAAAATTTCTCCCTTAAGTTCCTAGGGTACTCAAGAGTTTTTGAGTTGCAAGTCTTTACAGTCAGCGGTTTACTTACGATGCGATAGGGAACAGGATCTGTTCTGGAGCGATATCCCGGATGTGCTGTAGATCCCAGGTGCTCCATAACCTGCAGGAATGAAACCAATGTTAGATTGCTTTAGAGATGATATATAACTCTATTCAGAACTGAGGTGATATCTCAATTCTCAATCAATATGCAAAAACAGAATCTCTTTATCTAAGTGTCTAGTCTTCCTAGCGCTTTCTTACTAACTTTTCACTCACACACACTACCACTACCTTCAGTATTTTATGCACATAACGCTCACTCATATTTTGATTTTTACGGAGGGAGGAAACCGGAGTACTCGGAGAAAACCCTCGTAGCACAGGAGAACAACACATCAAACAAACTCAATTCACTTACGGCCAATTCAGAGTTTTCCGGCCGATTATGAAAAACATTTTATACCTTGGATTTTTTTTCCAAAATTGTGACATAAAATTACTAGTTATGGATATTAAAATACAATTTATAGAATAAAAATTGCAAATTCGGCGTAAAATTTTCTTTGCGATTCGGGAGAATCCAGTAAACGGAAGTCCAGTCCAGTCCAGCCATGCACGGTTCCGGATTTTCAAAAATAAAAAATCGCTCAAAAATCAGAGTTTAGGAGCAGAAAATCAATTTTTAAAGGTTGGGCATGTTTTTGCTATACATTAAGAATATCCATACCCTTTCAAAAGCTGAAAATTCGACGTTTTTGTTGCGATCTAACACAATTTAACCAACAAACAAATACTTCACTATAATTAGATTTATGTAAACTTTACCTAATGGCTCCGTTGCTAAGGCCTGTTGCTATGATATTCACAGACACTCCTTCAGAAGCCCGCGAGAAGTCCATGCAGTTGATAGTATGTTCACAGTTGCTCTGTGCCACAGGGATCCCATTCACAGTCCAGAGGGATAAAATACTGTCTTCTTCATGAACACTGTCTTGATCAAGTGATTCTGCTTTAATAAATACACAATAATTAGATAAAACTGCACACATTATCCTGAATGGTTCTGCGCAAGACAGCCAAGTAAGATAGAAGCAGTCATTTTATTTCTGTAACAAAGTTTAAAGGAAAAGCCACCGTTGACCAAACTGGCACTAGATTTCGTATTCTTTGGTCACAAAATTCAATATTCAGTAATATTATCTGTTACCATGGTGAGATACAGTTGCTATGTCTCCTGAAGTACGGCTGATCACCAACACATTAACTGCACTTTCGTGTTCAAGTGTGCGAATGTAACTCAGCCTAGATAAGAAAAAAAGAATCTTAATATGGTTACTTGTATATACCAGTATGTATCTAATGGTCTATGTACCTATTGAGGTCCCAAATGATGGCCGTCTTATCCTTACTACCGCTGACCAGTATACTGTACTCATGGCATATCTTTAGACACGTGATCTCGTTGGTGTGGCCGTAAAGTCGAACACGTGATCCAAGCACCTCGATCCTGCAGTCCTAAATGGCAAATAAATCTGGTCAATTGTCGAAATGAATGAATCAGAATGAACAAACGAACGAACGAACGAAAACGGACGAACGGAACGAACGAGCGAACGAGCGAACGAGCGAACGAGCGAACGAGCGAACGAGCGAACGAGCGAACGAGCGAACGAGCGAACGAGCGAACGAGCGAACGAGCGAACGAGCGAACGAGCGAACGAGCGAACGAGCGAACGAGCGAACGAGCGAACGAGCGAACGAGCGAACGAGCGAACGAGCGAACGAGCGAACGAGCGAACGAGCGAACGAGCGAACGAGCGAACGAGCGAACGAGCGAACGAGCGAACGAGCGAACGAGCGAACGAGCGAACGAGCGAACGAGCGAACGAGCGAACGAGCGAACGAGCGAACGAAGGAATGAATGAATATTTAAATGAACGATTAGATGGGTGAGTAAATGGACTGTAGAATATACGGTCAGACGCGCCGGGAAGAAAAGATGAATGGATGGAAGTACAAGAGAAAGTCAGAGCAGCAGAGAGACTTGAGTAAATCGTTAATTTCCAGTACAATTTTATTCACTTTACTAACCAGGGTAGGGTTATACTTGGTGGGTAGAAAAAACAATGCACCTGATGACGAACCAATAAACAATGACGTACAACCAATGGATGTCACACAGCATGTTACCTAGGCAACCAAAAATACATTAATGAATAACAGGAAATGGATATGTAAACTACTATCAGACGGATCTCGTGACAAGAAGTTGGCTCCAAAAATGAATCTAAGAAGCCATTCCGAGGTTGAGGGGAAAAATGGATTGATCAGCGGCATATTTCCAAGATGGAGTCTATTTCGTTTCTTAAAACAGTCCCAAAATGCACTGCAAAGTCAACTCGACAGTTTTTTCCTCAACCTCGGGATGTCTAATTGTTCTGAATAAATATCTAAGACGTGAATAATTCTGAAACATCGCTGCAATAAATATTTTACAAAACACATAAGCATCTAGTTGAAAACAATTGTCAACCTTGTCAGGTGTCTTGGTGTCCATAAGCCAGGCGCCAGATCCACTTCCTTCAACAAACACCGTTAAACTGCCATCAACTGCTGACCAACTGAGAGCAGCTGACAAAACAAGCCGCTCACCCCTCTCCTCGGGGTACTTTTCGTACCCGGACATTAATGTGGTGTCTTGACAAAGCACGTGTACAACCTCGCCTCTGTTGCATACTAAAGAAGACACAGGGAATCCAATAGCTTGGTTGAAGCTGATGAATGGGACGGGGAGGGCTGGGGAACACACGTAGTTACCCCACCTAAGACCCTCCACTGTGGTAACCGGTTTAGGTGCGTCTGAAGAAAAAAAACATTCACTCTTCAGTTTTGATGTTGTAACTGAACTGGACTTTCTAAAAGCACATAGAAATCTTACCAACAAGGGTATCAGTAGCACTACCATTCAAAGTATTTTCTGACGAAAATGAACCGGCAAATCGATTCATGAACAGGTTTGTAGCAGAAGCCACTTCAAAGTCAAACTTGCTTGTATTGAGTGACGTCATGGAACCAAATTCCGCGGGCGAGGTGGATGTCTTGCGGGTCAAGCGAGGGCTGTGGGGATAGTTGAAGAGCTGTCTTGGAGTCTGGCCGTAAGTTTCTATCATGGTTTTGAGAGCCTTTTGACGCACAGGATCAGTGATGGAACTCACTCGAACACCGTAATATGTCTGGAAAAGCAAAGGTTCGACCAATTAAAGTAATCTGTATATATTGATCTTGAAATGCACTGATATATAGATGATTACTTACTGCAGGATGAAAGACATTAACAGCTTCCACTGCCTCTTGTCCTGTTTGCTTGTATCCAAACACCAAGTCGATCCAGCTATGAATATAACGAGACACGTACTCTGTCTCCAACGCCTAAAGAAAGAAAGAAAGGCGAAGTGTCATCAGTGCCTCATCACATCCCCACCCCTCCCCCACAGGGTACAAACCTGTCTATGTATCAGGATGAATAGTCGAGGGTTGCCTTTAGCCCACGGAGGAAGACTAACGTTCATGACTCCTTCAACCCCTGCCCATACCCACCCCTCCCCTCCCCCACATGGTACAAACCTGTCTGTGTATCAGGATGAATAGTCGAGGGTTGCCTTTAGCCCACGGAGGAAGACTAACGTTCATGACTCGTTCGCCATTTTGACGGAGACCAAAGTCAAAACCTTAAAATAAGAAAAATGTTAATAATATAATGTGTTTATAGAATAATGGTATATTTGATACTAAGGGATAGGGGTAAGTCGAGTCATATGATAATACTCATCATAGGACGAAACAACAATATAATAGCAACAAACCTTCAAAGTTATCTAAGAACTGCGGGAGAAAGAAAAATTCTGGAATGAGTTCCTTGACGTCTGTGGATGACTCGTATGATGATAGACGCCACGTGGTTGCCATGGAATGGAATGTTCGATCAGGAATGTCAAAGCTCTTATCTGAGACAAGAAACAAGACTTAACTACTTTTGTAGCCTCCTACACAGACGTCATTAGGGTCGTCACACAACGTTTACAAAACGTTGAGAAACGTTGCGTGACGACGTGACAACCCTAAGAACGTCTACGAAGCAGGCTACTACTTTTGCGGCTAATGACAACGCGAATTTCTATACATGCTGGAAAGCACTTGTATGAAGGAGTTTATGGTGTGATTACCTTGGTATTGTAGGAACATCTTAGTGAAAGGTGGTAGTCTGACCAGGAAGTGTAATACCGTTCCACTGTTAGAGTAATGGGAGCCGTAATGATAGGGTGCTAATAGAGTGTCGTTCTGTTCACTACGTTCGTATTCCTCTTTCAGCCACTGTATAAGTGATCAAACAACAAGTCAATCTGTCAGTCAGGATACGATCATGTAACCAATGAGGCCTTCCCACCCACCCATCTACTCACCTACCTACCCACCCATCTACACACCTACCGACCTGCCTACCTACCTACCCATCTACTCACCTACCTACCCACCCATCTACACACCTACCGACCTGCCAACCCACCCACCCATCTACCCACCTACCGACTTGCCTACCTACCCAACCACCCACCCACCCAACGGCGGCCGAACGACCAACCAACCAAACTATTACCCAACAACTAGCCAAACAATCAATAAATCATTCAATTAAAATGTTAAGAGTATTTCATTTCAAACTTCTTACTCGGTATCTTTCTTGATAACTTATCTCCTTGTTGAGACTTTGCGCTGCAATCGGTTTGGATAATTCCCTAAAAAGACAAATACAATCAGCAGGCGATCACAGCAAGGATGACTAGCTCCCTAACTAGGGGTGGCCAAGGGATACTAGATGGATCATGTACCATACCTGAACACCTTGCTATCATTCAGGTCAAGTACTTCACTGGTGAAGTCTGACAGAATGAAAGGAAACACTGGATACTGCATCAGATCATTGAATGTCCTTCCTGCCATTTTGTTCAATTCGGTCAAATACTCGAAGTTCGAGAGATTCCCAGTTCTCCACCTGAAGGGAAAAAAGGACAATTAGAAGAGACTTTGTATTCAAATTTGTAATACTAAATGACAAATATTTGAAACTCCTGCCCTTTTATTGTCTTACTTAGTTGTTATCGCGTTAAGGTTTTCGGATATTGGAATCTCGTAAATTGGCAGTCCTCTCTGTTTGAACGCTTCAATCACAATCTCGCGGTCCTTAAATAACAAGCCGGAAATATTTGATTATAATGACTGTACATTATTTGGGGTATTGGTTTCCTGGAAAAGTTCTTGGGACATTGGGTATTGCTACCCTGGTCAAAGTGGACATTGGTATCCCGGAGAATTGGGACATTGGGTATTGCTACCCTGGTCAAAGTGGACATTGGTATCCCGGAGAATTGGGACATTGGGTATTGCTACCCTGGTCAAAGTGGACATTGGTATCCCGGAGAATTGGGACATTGGGTATTGCTACCCTGGTCAAAGTGGACATTGGTATCCCGGAGAATTGGGACATTGGGTATTGCTACCCTGGTCAAAGTGGACATTGGTATCCCGGAGAATTGGGACATTGGGTATTGCTACCCTGGTCAAAGTGGACATTGGTATCCCGGAGAATTGGGACATTGGGTATTGCTACCCTGGGCAAAGTGGACATTGGTATCCCGGAGAATTGGGACATTGGGTATTGCTACCTTGGGCAAAGTGGACATTGACCATTGGTATCCCGGAGAATTGGGACATTGGGTATTGCTACCCTGGGCAAAGTGGACATTGGTATCACGGAGAATTGGAACATTGGGTATTTGTATCCTGAACAAAGGAGACATTGAGCATCGGTATGCTTAGTGGAGAATAGACCCAAATAGTAATGACGTTTCATACCTAAACTTCCCTTTTCAAAATCTCTTTTCATATTCAAATGTTAAAACTCCTTTGAGAATACCAAGACGATAGTGAAAATTAGCACAACAAAAAAGCTACCGAAAGGGATTCTGGAAGTGTAGGTATAACACGTCATCATGCTTGAGGCTTATTGGAACATTGGATATTATATTAGGAACCTGGACAAAGGGAACATTGGAAATGGGGATCCTCGAAAAAGTGGTTGACTAAATACCGGGTGTTTCTGTATAATACTTACTTTCTCTGAATCAAAGGCCAACAAGTACGTTCTTCCATTTGAAAGGAATATTTCCATGCCGATATCCTATGATATATGACACAAACAGCAGTTAGTGAAGAATAAAATACCACCTAAACCACAGCCAATTACATGCATGTTATACCTTCAAACAATATCTTCTTGTTCGTATCTCCTGGATTTCATTGATCGCCCATGAAATTGATATTGCATCTTTGTTGCCCAGTAAAATCTAAATGAAAAACCGACAGGAATGAGTATGAAAATATTACGTACAAATCCATTGCCACTGTTCATGCTGATCATCAGGAACTCGGGATAAAATGCTTCATGAGACATTAAAAAAAATTAAGAAGCTTAGGTTTTGTCTCTATATAGAAGATGAAAAGCCAATGTGAAATATATAGTGGCGAAGTAAGTAATAATTTGCCATCCAACATGACTGTGTAGTAGAGTACATGGTTGTGGGTTACCTGTGTCACGTCAGTTTCAGCTGTAGTTGCTTCTTCTCCAATAAAGTACATGTGAATCTCACCTTAAAGGAACAATAGATGATTGACATAAGGAGTCACGTGACATAACAACAAGGCATGGTACGTCATAAGAGGAGGAACATGAGATTTTATACTAACCAATGAGGATGACACCCTTAGTCTTGATGTCCAGCAAGATATGCATGCAGTGGTAAAGAAACCTGAAGGAAAACCCAATCATATACTAACAGAATTAGATGGATTAGACCCTTCACTATCAGTAACAGTCTGATGAAGGGTTTTGCATCCTAGAGTTGACTGCAATAAAAACAATTGTAAAACTGCAAACTAAAACAATCAATTGACGGACATTTATTGCTTTTTGTACACTAGTCCACTAATAAATAAAAGAGTGCATGTGAGAATACGATAATAATAATGTTATTAGTGAACCAGATCAATTTACCGTATAGTATCAGGTGTGTCGAAGATATAATAGACGTTAATAATGTTATTAGTGAACCAGATCAATTTACCGTATAGTATCAGGTGTGTCGAAGATATAATAGACGTTTTTCTTATGACAACTGGTGGAGTCTTCAAACAGATAGGCCAGCGGTGAACCACCTTGCGCAGTACCTATGGTAACAAAGAAACGCAATAAAAAAATAATAGATGAACAGTGAAGTTTGTGATCCAAGGATTCTATTATATTTTCACCCTGGGTTCGATGCCTTGGGTGTGACAAATGATGTAAGATATTATAATCCAAAGGAAAACTGAAAAAGGATGTACTTCACACTGCAAGCTCGTTCATGAATTAATATCATTCAACAGACCTTGAAAGAAACGAGTGGGGGTTGAGCATATATTTGTAGTGTGAAAACTGGGAAACACGACCTTTGGGGAGAGAGTAGTGGCATACAAAGATAATATTTACATACCGTGTGTTTGATGGTCTTCCATGACGTATTTCTGGGGCACGTCAAGATGGCATCTTTGCATTCGACAACGAACACGTAATGGTCCTTCAGTGGGGTCCAGTCTCCAGGAAACTGGGAAATATTCTTGATCATACCATATCGACCTGGATAGCAAACAAATATAAGTCTTGAATGCAACTTTAAGCCTTTAAAAAGTCACGGACTCATCATAGAGGAAATCTTACAGCCCCGATCATGGTTTTTAATCTTTTGTTGATGATGGAAGACGAGACAAACCTTTCATGGATGAGTCTCTCAATCACTTGGCGCCATTTCTTCCTGATCTGTACCTCAGCCGACAAACCATCTCTGTTGTGTTTTAGTAAAGTCTGTCTCTGTGTATCTTGTATTTCAACCGCGACGCGTGTGACGATCTTGGCTGATTCAGAAACCTTGAAGTTGAGCGCCTCGATCCTCTTGGAAATACTATACAATACAAATAGAATTGAGTATTAAAGATTGCCCAGTACTTTGCACATGGAATATGTGTATTAAGGGGTCACGTGATCTTTTCCCCGCCGCCATACTGACGACACGAGTGAATTTGAAATAAATGTTGATGATGTCAGATTCAGCTTTTGGTTTACACGAGACATAAATACTCATCAATTTCATCAACTTTAATGAATGTTGAAGGACAACCAAAAGATCTACGCATGCGTGTTATTTAACATGACGGTCAAAATGGTCACGTGATAAGGCTACTAACACTGTAAACGCTTCTTGTCGTTTCTTCTGCCACTCCATGATATTGGTTGTTTCTGCATGGTCCCAGCTTTGAGTCTTGAAATATTAAAAAAATTAACATTCATTTACCAAAGCATGTTTGTAAAGTGGTATCATTATGAGCTATGATTGTAACATCAAATTAAAAAGGGCAAACGTTGAAAGATGTCAAGGGTTCAAGTTACAAGAAAAGATGTTGAAACATTTCGTGCATTACATTATATCGTCGAGCTAGTACGCATAAGTATCGTACCTCTACGTCCGTTCCCGACGACACGTTCAAGGCAGCAAAACGTAAACCACACGATTCCAGTAACGATCTGAAGCTCAAGGCGTTCGACCTTTGATCTTCTGATAGCCTCTCCATGCTGAGCAGCTTGGGCAGGTACACTTGTATCTTGTCTCGTAACTATAACAATGTACAACATGAATGACAATCACATGATCAAATGACGTCATTCTAAAACAATACAATATCACGTGATTGTAGTGTAATGACGGTGAGTGCTGACCTACCTTTCCCCCTCCATTACTACTCAACACAGCGTGAACCAGTTTTTTGGCTCGTACATGGTCGCTGATCTGTACAACGAAACACGAAAGGTCGAGAGCCTGTGACGGGCTGAGAAGATAAACCATCAGCTTGCCAAGTTGGGGCTTGATGATGTCTTTAGACATTACTTTACTTGGCATGGTTCCTTTATTATTCTGACAAACAAACAAACATCATTGATTATTAATTATCGGGTAATAAAATCTGGGACAAACTTGCAGGAAATGTAATCTTTTGGTCATAAAATCAATATGAATGATGGCGAGCGATGGGAAGGTTTTCATGCTGTCATCGCAGAAGGGAAAAAACTAAAAGCCAGGATCATACCGATGTATTTAACAAAGTGTATTAACGGCCGCCAACAGATTAGTAATGATGACACCCCGGGGGGGGGGGAGGGGGGGCCGGGGATGACACATGACCCAAACAATGCCCAAAGGTGCCCATGGGAGTATCTACTTACGAGACATGTGTCAAGAAACTCAAACAACAGACTGAATATGAACTGCGCAAACTCCTTCTCCATGTTCACTCCATTAGTAGTACCCTTAACAATCCCAGGCCGCAAAGCCTCATGGACCTGCAGGTCAGCGGTATATACTTGTAATGGTCCGAGGTCGTTATTTAGAAAGACTGTCCTTGAGTAGGTAACACAGTTGACGGCCATTTGAACGACTGATTGGAATCGTTGAGTTTGCTCATTGGAGTTTGCAATGGTTGGTGAGCTCTTCAGGAAGCCTAGGTCCGAGCACGGTAGATTATGGTCGGGAGAGAGTGGAATCCAAGAAGAGACTGGTTTGAATGTATTGATGTCGGAGGACTTTTCTGAACCACGAAACAATCTGTAAAACAGACGTTGATCTAGTTAATTGACTGGTAAATCTAGTATAAACACCTTTTCCTGTGGTTTGTTTACATCTCATCAACAGGAATCTAAAAGCCACTTATACAAGGAGTTGTTTCTACTCATGGACCAATAAGAATCTCCGTTACATCACGTCAATTTTATCCACCAATAGGAATCTCGTTTAAATTACCTTATACCACTACGTTTCCTTCCACCAATAGGAATCTCGTCTTTACAGATTTCTTGGAAGAAATACAGAGCCACTTGAATAGCGAAGTAACGTAGATAACGAGCAATAAAGAATATGGACAGGCCGTACTCTGAAAAGTACAAGATCGTATTACAACATTTCCATATAATCTACCGATAAATAATCAAAATGATTAAAAAATATTCTTTAAAAGGGGAAATGAAGGAGGGTCTGATCTTCCGGTTTTCCCGAGCTGAATATTCAAGTAATGTTATCTGCCTCGTTAACATGTCAAGATCTGTCTGTACTATCTGGAAATTATGACAATTTGAATGAGAATCTTTAAAAGCTTGGCCTGGTTTTAACATCAAGTACAACAATTCACCTCTTTTCCTGTGATCCAGTTCCTCAAGGTTCTCGAGTACGACCAGAAGATCTTCAAACATCTGGAAATACAGGCTTCCACACGTGCTGTATACAACAAGAAAAATATGAATGAAGTAGTTCTTTGTCTATACCCTTGATGACACTGAGAGGTTCTCTTGCCTTAAAACTTACCACCGAGAAGCATCAAAGCAAGAGATCCTCTGAAAAAAAATTGTCTACAAAATACAGAATCGCATCAGAAAGCAAATCTACGGATCCAGGCCAAAACCTTTTACAAAGGAATATCTCTGTCCCATAATTCAACATAATGGTGACATGGAGTGAACTCCTAAGGTACCCATCATCCCCACCTCCCCCATTTAAATAGTGCCATCGTTCGCTTGTAGCATATTGCAAAACAATGTCTTGGTATGCTTTGGCTTATCACACTAGAGTATTTTACCTGCAAGCCTTGATGACAATACAACTTAGTAAAGTCTGTAAGTCATCCATCAGACCACCGACATCTACTGTGATAGGAGTTCGGCCTTGACTGCAAACAAACAAGAATGAATGTCAGATATTAAGATAACAAAGATTTGAAATATTTGTCGTTAGTATCCCGAATTTACGATGTGGGTTCAAGTGGTAGATTATTGGAACTGCTGTCGGTTGATGATGGTGAAGATGATGACACGACATTGATGATGAAGATGGTGACAATGATGTTGATAATGTTAATACTTAATGATGTTGTTGATGATGTGATGATGTTCATGATGATGATGATGGTGATGATGATTTTGATGATGTGATGTTGATGATGATGATGTGATGTTGATGATGATGATGTGATGTTTATGATGTGATGATGATGATGTTGATGATGATGATGTGATGTTGATGATGATGATGTTGATGATGATGATGTGATGGTGATGATGTGTTGATGTTGATGATGATGATGTGATGTTGATGAGGTGATGATGATGATGATGTGATGATGTTCATGATGATGATGGTGATGATGATTTTGATGATGTGATGTTGATGATGATGTGATGTTGATGATGATGATGTGATGTTGATGATGATGATGATGTTGATGTTGATGTTGATGTTGATGTTGATGATGTGATGTTGATGATGATGATGTGATGATGTTGATGATGATGATGGTGATGATGATTTTGATGATGTGATGTTGATGATGATGATGTGATGTTGATGATGATGATGTGATGTTGATGATGATGTGATGATGTTCATGATGATGGTGATGATGATTTTGATGATGTGATGTTGATGATGATGATGTGATGTTGATGATGATGATGTGATGTTGATGTTGATGATGATGATGATGATGTTGATGTTGATGATGTGATGTTGATGATGATGATGTGATGATGATGATGTTGATGTTGATGATGATGATGTGATGTTGATGATGATGATGATGATGATGATGATGATGTGATGTTGATGATGATGATGTGATGATGTGATGTTGATGATGGTGATGATGATTTTGATGATGTGATGATGATGATGATGATGATGATGTGATGTTGTTGATGATGATGATGATGTGATGATGATGATGTGATGTTGATGTTGATGATGATGATGTTGATGGAGATGATGCTAGTAGTAATGATGATGCCCACCTTTGTTGATGCTGCAGACGAGCCAAGCCACAAACAACATTACATACAGTCTGCAACAACCCGTGATCCACAGCATTCAAGCACAGTTCATCAATCTGATAGTGAGAACAAAACAGTTCGTTAACGTGTTAATTTCACTATGGAAGCTTATCATCTCACTAACACGTCATACTAACCTTGAGAAACAAGTGGCACAAGTGTTTGATTAACATTCGGTTCAGGTGCTGGAAGATCAAGGTGTTCTCCAATATTGATAACAATGGCACCACGCCCAATGGACGTAAGGTATTGGGGAGATTCTGGTCAAAGGCGGTGGAATATGCACTGCATATAAATAGATAAACAGTCAGAAGAGAAGCTAAGCCATGGTCTAATTTGAAAATCATTAGCAGTGGACTTACTAATCCTTGTCCAAATCCACTGGTCGTCCAACCATCAGCCACAGACATGCTTCTATGGTTCCCTTGGTTACACTATGGTCATACAGCTACAAAGAAATACAAGAGAATGTTATTCACGTGGGGACACGTTACACGATGTAGTCAACCGTATGGTTCAAGTATAACAGTTTACCTGATTAGCAAGAAGATGAAATCCATGGATGCCAAGGAAATGTTTGTATCGTTCTGGTTCAGATTTTTGCAAATATAAGCACAGGATCTGAAAGAAAAAACACATTAAAGTTTAGTATCCCTGTTTCTAGTTCCACCACAGGGAGTCCAAGCTACAATTTACACTCCGTTTAACGAAGGCTCAAAATCCCGTCCGTTACTACGTGTTAAAGGGTTCATAAACGCAACACAACACAAAGACAGTTTGGGTACCCTGTGGATAGAAAGAAAGCGTACCAGTATTCAATACACACCTTGACCACAAGTTCTCTGACAGAATCAGACTTATGTGATACCCATACCAATAGATACTCAGCCTTGAGCACTCCTCCTATTACAGCAGGTACCTGCTCTGCTTGGAGATTCAAAAGTATCTTCTGTAACAGCTTCAACAATCCTAACCGCATCTGAAAAGAAAAAAACAGTGTAAATACTAAAATATAATTGACAAAACACCATCCGTACGAGTCGTTCGAGTTTGCCAACAATGACCGATCATGAGAGAGAGATATTACCTTGGTCATGTGATCAGGAGCTCGGCGCCTTTTCTCGCTGTTATTGTTTGGTTTATAGGTTTGAGTGCTGGACTTGATACCAGGATATCCTTCTACCACAAGATAATCGTCCATGGAGCTCTGATGAGCCAAGCTAAAATAACATAACATTAAACATAGTTACATAGTATCCCTTACATGTCGTGCAACTGGATCGTACAACACAACATCTTATTGATAAATATATCAAACATAATAATCAATCAAGGCGCCATAATATGGCTGGCGTCGGCTGTTAGTAGTGCTGAATGTCTAGGTGTTACAATAATAAAGGAATAAGGCTAAATGGAATGACATATACAAGGTATGTTGATAGGAAGAAAGTAGTATCCTTAAGTCATTCCATGATGGCAGATTTACTGTTGTTGTTTGTGCTGTTCATTGAGACATCAAAAACAACAGCGACAACAGCAACAACAGCAACAGCAGCCGCCTGTAATTCTGGTATCAGGACTATTACCTGCTTTTAAGAGAACTGAAGTCGGACTCATTAATGAAGTCATACTCCATGACATCAACACTGGACATACGACTCTGAGGAGTGGTACTGTACGCAGCAATAGACATTGGTTTGCTACCGGGCCCCATGTACGATCCTACGGGAGTCTGGGGTGTCTGTGGTGTCTGTGGTGTCTGTGGTGTACGAGGGCTCTGAGGAGTAGAGGGACTAGATACTGAAGTTTTCCACTCCCTTAGAGGACTTCCTTGAAGGAGAATGCTACCTCCATCAGCAGATCCAACACAGGGCTTGACGCTAGAGGCAGCTGGCCGAAAGGGAATCTGGACGGTTAGTTTACGATGTAGAGAAGGGGGAGGACAACTTGCGAACTGAGGGTCTATAGCCTGGGGTGACGATTGAGCGGGAAATTCAAAGGAATCACCTGCCAAATCAGTAGACTGTTCTTCAGTTACCGCATATTTATCTACTTTTTGTCCTGACAATTCTTTGATGCATTCTTCTTCTTCGTTGTTTTTTTCTACATCCTTCTGCTCGGAAATTGATCCCCCAATTCTCTCCTTCTCGTCCTTCTTTTTCACTTCCGCGATTAACGTTCCATTTCTACCGCGCCGGACAGCGCTATCAGCGGTTTCAAGATTCTCTGGTGAAGTTACATCAGAATGGGTTGGTTTGGCTTCCACTAAAGTGTTGTCATGAGGACTGCAAGGCGAGCTTTGTTTCTTTACCGGCAGTAACGAGCCGGACTGGAAAGATGACGGTGAAAGTGGCTGGCGAGTCACCGCTGGAGTAGGGTATCCTTTAAGACAATGAAAAACGGGTTGGTTATGATTTTTACAGTCGTATATCTAAAGCATGTATTAATGCAGAGATGCCGCATGAAAACAGAGCAGATTTCGGTTAAAGCGCAGCGCGGACACAGCACCGAATGTTGAATATTTTCATACACGGCACGGCACGGCACGGCACTGACACAGCAAGGCGCGGTCACGGCAAGGCGCGGTCCGTGCCGTACGTTTTTCATAGTCATACGAAAACTGCTTAATATTTTTTATAAATTTATAAACCTGGGTGCTTAGTTTCGCGGCGTGTGCGATTCAAACAGGCCATTCCCTGGTGTTGCTCCAAGTTATTGCCATTCAATAAAAATTATCGATTGTCTTACCAAAATCAAAATTGTACTCCATCAAATAGAACCTGTTGGGTGAATGCAGACTAGTTGTATCTTCTGTAGGATGTATGGCTATCAGGAACTCACAGACTGCCTTGAGTACCGTTAGATCAGGTGTTTGTCCCATGACATTCTGGATAATATTGACATACAGTGTACTGATTGTACTGGGGATTTCCTTCAAACCTTCACCTTGGCGCTCCTGTAACAACACAGCAGTCACCTTCCTTTAGCTCGTTTACAATCTATTTATTAAACAATTATTCACTGAAGGCGAAGTGAATATCAGTGAATATTTATTGAGACGCAGTAGAGGTAAATATTCACAATATTCACTGAGCTTGAGGTGAATAATTGTTTTAGTATAATTTTAGGGTTAATTGAGATAGATCGTGTATTCCAAGATCGATAGGATTTAAACATCTTCTTAGGGCGTTAGCGGTAAAGACAAAAATAATTATCAAGGGAATGGCAAGTGATCTACTCTTTTGGTGATGAGCGAAGGTATTGATGAATCAAAAGAACAATACCTGACAGCCAATCAGAAGCTGCTGAACAAGCTCCGCCTTCTGAAACTGAGCGATGTTGAACATGTAGTGAGGGTGACTGGCATGAACGAGGATCTCAAGAGTTGAAAGAAGCATCTCAAGCACGCCCTGCTTCGCTTTGTCCCAGATCTTTCTGTTCAGGAGGTAATGTTGGAAGATGTCCACGTTACGTACAACGGCATTGGAATCGATGTTTAACATGATTGGATTATCAGACAGATTGGTGTGCTTAAACACCTCACCATCACAGGCTGCTTCCATTAAAACCTGACACAAGATACAATTATTAGTTGGAGAATATTCACCATGATTGGATCTTCTTACAGATGTGGTCACCTGTGGTAGATTCATTGAGCTGACTAATTCCTCCCAACCTTCTATTCACAACTTTACATACATCGGTTCACTGTCAAACACAAAGCATTCAGTCGAGGCTACAAGGTTCAAATTCGAATAAATCTTTGAAACTACCTTGCAGCCTCGATTGAATGCTTTGTCTTTGACCACTGAAAATGGAAAATGGTGAATGACTAGCCAATAAACCCAGGAGAATGAAATGATGTCTTAGCATTAGATGTTACGAGCCTACCTTTAACACGTGGTATCCTATCATGCACTGCGGGCTGAGTAGGATCCTCTTGAGTAGAGCATAGCCTGATTCTTCATCCATTGCGCGTGCGTGGTACTCACAGGTCTTCTGCAGTGATAGCACGACTGATAGCGCGTCTGCTTGAGTCTTGTGATCATTAGTCATCTCTACAACCTGGATACAAACACAGATTGGCAATGAGGTATAAACAAACTGACAGGCAGTAGACAGACGGACGGACGGACGGACGGACAGACAGACAACATACGAATACAAATATTTTCCAAGGTTAGGGGTAATTCATATTTTTACGCATACTCCAAAAAAACCACGAAATGATGTTTGCTACGTCAGAGAAACGTAGAAATCTGATTGGTTGGTTTAAATCACATAGTGTTATTGACAGTGAACATAACATTAAAGCACACATACATACCTTGGCAAACAAATAAATGAACACCGTCATCCCACCAACATCATGTGCTGCTTCTAGAAACGTACTGACCCTCAGAGCCTCGACTTCAAGGAACAGCTTGGCCTCGTTCTGAGTCAGGTTTGTTTTAACTGTAGGTTTGTTGGTAACATCATGATGGCTGGCTCGTCTACTTTTGTCGTCTGTGACTGGTATCCTGATATTCTGATTGAATACTTTATGATGGACTGGTGAGTAGGACAGCAACAGTTTGCTCTACACATCGAAAAAAAATATCCATTAGTGTGGGGTTCCTTTATACTCCAGAATGCGTGATCTAAGCCCTTGGAATGATCCTGGACGTTTCGAGCGTGATTGGTTAGGCTTCTGATTGGTTCGCAGCGGAAGGCATTTAATATTCCCCGTCACATACGGTAGAGTGCAGTATAGTAAGTCTGCGTGTGAAGGACAAAACGTACAGCACAGATGGGCTCACTCCAGTATGAGAAGTGGTATCTGGTGCTGCTATTGGTTCGATGGATGCGTTTACCTTTAAAGACATCTCCAAATCTGGAATAACCACGTGGGGACTTCGAAGAAACCCAGTACTCAACTCGGCCGAGACTGACCGCTCAGTTATTGAGAGTCTGGACCAGAGTCTGCTTGCAACTAGGAATGGTTGAGAGGAACTGGGAAAAGAAAAGAGAGAAGTTAAGGTAATGTTGTGCGAAATATGTGCAGTACACCCCCTATTGATAAGTTGCAAAACAGTAACGTACCCGTCGAGATCTTTAGGAACAAGAGTGAAGTCAGTATGTAGGTGTCCTATGCTGTTGTAGTTTGGTCCCAGTGAGTACAGATAGAAGGCTTCATCTTTACCAATAACCCAGTCACCACGTGTGGCCGCTCCCTTTTTAACGCTTTTACTACTTGTCACTCCTAGAATATAATAACAAATCGTCTTTGAACAACAAACTCTTGTGGCTGCGGGTATTCTGTATTCCCACAATTACATTCATATTCACAGCAAACTCTTGTGGCTGCGGGTATTCTGTATTCCCATGACTACATTCATATTCACAGCAAACTCTTGTGGCTGCGGGTATTCTGTATTCCCATGACTACATTCATATTCACAGCAAACTCTTGTGGCTGCAAACTCTTGTGGCTGCGGGTATTCTGTATTCCCACAACTACATTCATATTCACAGCAAACTCTTGTGGCTGCGGGTATTCTGTATTCCCACAACTACATTCATATTCACAGCAAACTCTTGTGGCTGCGAGTATTCTGTATTCCCACAACTACATTCATATTCACAATAAACGCAATTCCTCTGCACAGAAACGAAGGGGAGATACTCACCGACAAAAGCAAGTAGATTGCCCAAGTCATATCCTTCAGGTAAAACAGACTTCTCAGCACCATGCCCCTCTCTTTTTGTTGTACTTAGTGTCACGTGACCCAACAAACATGTTAACAAGGTACACTTGCCCTCTTCGTGCAAGGGGAGGGGTGGGCCAAAGTTATGTTCTGTGGCTTCTGTACCGTCTATTATCGACAGAATCTACAAAACAATTGGAATGTCAGTACTACAGTTTAGTGCACGACCGTTATATCACTCTACATACCAAAATCTGTACCTGTCCATCAAGTGTTGTAATGCGTGATGCGGACTCACCTTACAAGCATCATCATATTCCGTCATCTCTGTACAGCAATCAGGAGGAATGTA
The DNA here is from genome assembly GCA_964019055.1 of Anthopleura xanthogrammica. Taxonomy (NCBI): domain Eukaryota; kingdom Metazoa; phylum Cnidaria; class Anthozoa; order Actiniaria; family Actiniidae; genus Anthopleura; species Anthopleura xanthogrammica. Next base: position 15,909,246 of record OZ025212.1, read on the forward strand.
CCTCTGTTTAGATTGAGAGAAGGAAACAACCATGTGATGCCATCGACCGCGTGACAGCCCCGGAAGTCTGGTAACTAATTCTTTGACAATATCGTAACCATCAGTACCCCCCTTGGTTACTCTTGTCCACCTGTAACAGATGTTTCATTAGTTATTTCATCTATAATGTACAACAGCCACACTGAATTCTTGAACAAGAGAATCTAGATTCTTACCTGAACAATAGAGAACCACCTGATGGTAGAACCCAGATCTCGAATAAACTCTTCCTGGATCCAAGAGAACAGATGTGTATAGCTTCTTCACATGACGGTGCGTCTGTACCCCGCGTCCACACGTTAGGACAGCTCATTGACCTACTGGACCGCGTACCGTGAACTGATGACATACTCATTCCTCGCAATCGAGTAGTATCCTTAGGCATTCCTGGTTCACTCTCAGAAAATCTTCTCAAATTATGCAACCGAATCCAAAAGACGATACTAAAATCAGGAGACGGCCATGTTTGGATACCATGGCAACGAAGATTAATAGCTTTGACTGAGAAAGGCGACGGTAGGTCAGCGGAGTCATCGCCAGGACTTGATTCGGACCGTTGAATATCTTGTTTGTCGCCTGGTGCAGGGAAAGATTCTGTTCGCTGATTCACTAATCTTCGATGTGTTTCAACAGGACCTCCACGTGCGAGTTTTGATTGGGGTTTGGAGCGACGTGATCGTTCAGGGCTGTACTTGCCTTCAGTGCTGGCTCCTTCACTTGATGCATCACCTCCACTTTGAAGTAGCACGACTCCTTTGCTTCTATCAGAATACAGAATACATAAATTAGACCTTTGGTTGGTTAGAATACACTCTTGATTAAAAAAGAAGCTATCAAACGTAATAGAGAATTTTAAACTGTTATATAAATCATACCTTTTGATAAGATCTTGTCTTAGTCTTTGAGCTTTAGCCTTTCGACCTCCGTGCTTCGAGCGCGGGTCCACAGTTTGTAAACGACATGGGAAAGAGAGTAAGTAGGCCGGTCCATGAGTAAAAGAAGCTTTGCTGGCGATGTGTGACAAGCTGTTGCACAGTAAGTCCTTCAAAACACAGTTATGAGAAAATAAGAAGAAGAAAAGCAAAACGAGCCACAAGATAACTATTGAAAATATTCTGCATTTGTCGAGTTTCATATTGATAAAATTCTGGCTCATGACACTCGTTCTCATCTAATCAAGGGCACGATACTGAGTCAACCAAACAAATGGCACTGTCTGCGCCATCCCCTACCCAGGAACAATATACCCTCTTTCCTCAACATGTCTGGCTAATCAAAAGAATATTCCACATATTTACCACTGGTATTGATTTGGTCTTGAAGATGGCGACGAAATCCTTCAGCTCAGACGCTCTGATCTGATGGTTAGCAAGATGAACAAACAAATCGAGTACAATGGACTGAAGTTCTGCAATGAAAGAATGCAAATGATGGTGTTGGTTAACTGAGCGGTTTTTTGAAATCAGTGGTGTCATGAGTACCAAAGGAACTATACCTCGAATACTTTCATCATTACTCCTGAGCACATCTTGATAGCACTTTAAGATACTGCTTACTAAGCCCTGCAGGACCAAGAAAAGAACGGTAGTTTAGGTTCGTTGTTCGAGTGAACCAACAATGTATTACATTACCTATTGACAAAGTACTCTACAGTTATGCTACCGAGCGAGTGAGCCAACAATGTGTTACATTACCTCTTGACAAAGTACTCTACAGTTATGCTACCGAGCGAGTGAACCAACAATGTGTTACATTACCTATTGACAAAGTACTCTACAGTTATGCTACCGAGCGAGTGAACCAACAATGTATTACACTACCTATTGACAAAGTACTCTACAGTTATGCTACCGAGCGAGTGAGCCAACAATGTGTTACATTACCTATTGAAAAAGTACTCCACAGTTATGCTACCGAGCGAGTGAACCAACAATGTGTTACATTACCTATTGACAAAGTACTCTACAGTTATGCTACCGAGCGAGTGAGCCAACAATGTGTTACATTACCTCTTGACAAAGTACTCTACAGTTATGCTACCGAGCGAGTGAACCAACAATGTGTTACATTACCTATTGACAAAGTACTCTACAGTTATGCTACCGAGCGAGTGAACCAACAATGTATTACACTACCTATTGACAAAGTACTCTACAGTTATGCTACCGAGCGAGTGAGCCAACAATGTGTTACATTACCTATTGACAAAGTACTCTACAGTTATGCTACCGAGCGAGTGAACCAACAATGTGTTACATTACCTATTGACAAAGTACTCTACAGTTATGCTACCGAGCGAGTGAACCAACAATGTATTACACTACCTATTGACAAAGTACTCTACAGTTATGCTACCGAGCGAGTGAGCCAACAATGTGTTACATTACCTATTGACAAAGTACTCTACAGTTATGCTACCGAGCGAGTGAACCAATAATGTGTTACATTACCTATTGACAAAGTACTCTACAGTTATGCTACCGAGCGAGTGAACCAACAATGTATTACATTACCTATTGACAAAGTACTCTACAGTTATGCTACCGAGCGAGTGAACCAACAATGTATTACATTACCTCTTGACAAAGTACTCTACAGTTATGCTACCGAGCGAGTGAGCCAACAATGTGTTACATTACCTATTGACAAAGTACTCTACAGTTATGCTACCGAGCGAGTGAACCAACAATGTGTTACATTACCTATTGACAAAGTACTCTACAGTTATGCTATCGAGCGAGTGAACCAACAATGTATTACATTACCTATTGACAAAGTACTCTACAGTTATGCTAGCGAGCGAGTGAACCAACAATGTATTACATTACCTCTTGACAAAGTACTCTACAGTTATGCTAGCTAGCGAGTGAGCCAACAATGTATTACATTACCTCTTGACAAAGTACTCTACAGTTATGTTCACAGTCTTTAACCAAACCAAGAAGACACTGGACGGCATGAGTGAGGACTGATAATGACTTGCTGAAGAGAAAAGATTCGCAGGGTTTTCAACATCGTATGCCTTATACTTACCAAGTACATAAATAAGCAATATGAGGCCGGGGGTCCAAATACTGAATTAATGTATTATGAGTGGGGTGGTACAAATACTGAATACAAGAGGTAGTCCCCCCGGATCTACCTATACATTCACTAAGTGATTCATGGCAGTGAAAGATTAAGCAATATCAATGAATGTCACGAACCCTGTCTTAGAGCAAGCTTCAGGTCCATAAGCAGCATCCAGTAACCTGAACAGAAACTGACAAATCTGGGGATAAATGACGAGGCCATGGAAGCGCGCGCTGTTGTCTCTTGACTCTTCACTTTTTCGTCGATCTCGGGTCTTCCTGGGCTGGGAAGTCTGCAGGACAAATGACATTATTCAATGAGCTTTATATTTATTTGATGATATATAAATAAAACAGTTGAATGCAGAATCAGTACGAGGACATGCTTTACGTTAAGACCGCGTGTATTTGCTGACAATGCAAAAAAGTGTAAGTGTAAATCGATGCTTGACGCGTAATGTTCATCACCGTGGTGCTAACCATCCCTTCTTGCGGAAGGATGCAGCTAAACGTGGTCGCGAAGACATGTAATGGAACACTAGGTTGCGAACATACAATCTACGTTTGACAATGGAACGCAGCTCAGGGCGAATAAGTTAAAACAAACACTACCTGTCGTACAACCTTGTCGGCTGTGTCATCACTACTGTCAGAGTTCACCTCATTATCAGCTTCATAACCATCCTCTTGAGAATTGCTCTTGTTATTTATTGGTCCGTCCATGTCATCATCAATCATCAGCTGTGACCAATCAGCTGCTTCGGTTTCACAAGCTCCGCCTTGATTAAAAAGACAGCTAGTTTCTATGACCTCGCTGCCATCTTGTTGGGTAAAGCCTGGAGAGTAGAGTAGAGTCTTGACGGATACCTTGGTGAAGGAATCACAGAGACCTCGACCGAGTGTTGCTTTTAGAGCAGATGTATTCAAGACTGTTTGTTCGGCTTCAGACAGCAAAGAATCGATACTTGAAATACCCTAGAAAATATAAATCACCTACTGAATGGATCTACACTAGAATGGTTTTTGGTACTGTACGGTTCTGGTACATGCATGGTACGACATATTGCAACAGTGAAATGGCTTCTCATAAGAATGTTATCTTACGAGTGGGAAACATACAGTACGGTACGGGTACATGGTACATGGTACGACATATTGCAACAGTGAAATGGCTTCTCATAAGAATGTTATCGTACGAGTGGGAAACATACAGTACGGTACGGGTACATGGTACATGGTACGACATATTGCAACAGTGAAATGGCTTCTCATAAGAATGTTACCTTACGAGTGGGAAACATACAGTACGGTACGGGTACATGGTACATGGTACGACATGTTGCAACAGTGAAATGGCTTCTCATAAGAATGTTATCTTACGAGTGGGAAACATACAGTACGGTACGGGTACATGGTACATGGTACGACATGCTGCAACGCTCAAATGGCTTGTCACTTTTTTGGTGCAGTTCGACGAGGTTTAGGCAAGATTAAGGCAAAATACGGGCTAAGAATTCGCCTTAACGTTTCCCGCACTTATTGGATAAATTATATATGAGAAAAAGGGAAATCTTTCCTTCTCCTCCCTCGAGAAGCGCTCCCACCCTAATCGATCTTGGTTCCGTTCACTTCTCCCCGAGAGAACAGAAGAGAGGTCCTATAATCATAATGTAGAAAGTGATTCTCAACCTACCTCATTGTACTTCCAAAATCCAGCATACGCCATCCTGATACACACAGCCAATACAACCTCAAATAAAGCAACGGCATCGCTATAATCCTTATCATTGCTTGAATCAACGGCGAGATAACTAAACAACCATTCCAATAGTTCAAAACTATACCTTGGTCCGTTATCAGCTACGAATAAGTCAACGAAAAGTCTATTTGATACCAGTAAGTTTAAACATGCTTTCCATACATGGTATCGAAGAGTTAGGTTCGCAAGAGGTCTGATAGAGTCTTGATCGTAATTTCCTGACATCTCTTCTCGGAGCATCTCTTTATGGAACGAAGAAGCGTTCTTATTCACTTCTGTTTTGCTGTTGTCCTCTTGTGTACTTTCTTGCGCAGCATTTGTAGTGGTTTCAGTTTTATTCCCACTAGGTTCGATTTTGGCAGTAAACCTTAGCAGAGTCAGAAACGCGCGAATAGCAGTGGCCAACTCCTCTTTGTTTGTGCTTTCTTTTTCTTCATATTCAAGTTCCTCATCTTTACTCTTAGTTTTAACTTTCTCAACAGATTTAGAACGATCTTCTAAAGAAGCCAGGAATTCAAATACTTCAATGACAAGCTGCTGAAGTTCTTCTTCCTCTAGAAACACCTGCAGTTGGGTCAACCCTCCACAGCTGAAGAACAACTCTTTAGACGAACTACTGACGAGAAGCGAGGGCAAATACCCCAGCAACAGTCTTAGTACATCTTTGGTGAGGTTACTCGAACTCGATTGTGATCTTGTTCTTCTTTCTTCCGGAACACTAATCGTCTCGCTGGCGAGGCCAGTGGGTTCGGGTAAATCAGTGAGTTTGTTTGGATAATCGACTTGTACAGAAGAAGACCCACTCTGCAGTGTGCTAGTAGATGACTTATTACGACGTGAATCAAATCGAAAGATCGACGGAAGAAGCACAATTCGAAACAACTCGTCTTTTAGGTTCGCGGAGCCCAGTGCAACAAGAGGTTTGAGTGATTTCGCTGTTTCAAAAGCCAACACTGAGTCACCACTTGTTAACAATGAGCAATACTGTGACAGACAGGACCACGACGGAGACTCCTGTGGAATTCGTGACACGTGGCGCGGAGAACGTGCAAGCATTTCTCCCCAAATCCCACCATTTCCTCTAACTGGACTTGACTTTGTTGGGGACTTTGAATAAGTCTTTTTGGTTCTTGTACGGGATGTGTTCTGGGTATTTGATTGGGCTTCCTGTGGTTTAGGGGTTACAAATGGATCGTCAAGGGCTGTCAGGACCAGTTGGTTTATCAGGCGAAGAATCTGAGTCTGTAGTAACCGTGGACGATGAAAAAATCTGCAGATAATAAACACAGTTGTTAAATCAAAACATCAGCCTGATTTAGATTCTTCCGCAGGCGTCTCTCTTTCTTTTGGGTTTCTCGATTGTTTCTTCACTGGGCTATCTGTGGTTATTAATGTGACACAGGGATCCTAAGCGCCTATGAAAGCAAAGCAAAAGAGACGCCCGCGGAGAAGGATGAGCCTAGTTAAACGAGATATCCTTAGCTTACCTGGTTAATAATGGGCTAATGAGATCATCGGGTTTGATGCAGCTACAAACACCTACTTTACCAAGACACGTGATGATTTGACATGAGAGGTACTGGGTCGTACTTGCCTTGAAGATGGTAAGTAATGATGTAACGGGTATCAAGATCTGACATTGATCACCTGGGGACACAATCAACACTAGATGAGTTGAAGCACCTCATACAAACTGAGCAGATCAAGACAACATGTCTCACTGACTTACCAAGTGATCGACTTCGCTTATCATTCTCCATCTCCATATCACCAGCAGACTCCGAGCTCTCCTCAACATCCGATGTCATCAAGTCAACTGGTGGCTGAAACTGCAAGTACGATTCCTCCGATTTACGACGAGTTTGTATCTCAACCTCCCCTCGACAATAGCTCTTCCCTTTCTTGACCAATGAAATCACTTTACCAATAACACTTAACATGTGGAATATATTGACATTAGGAACATCTCTTATTGCTTGAGGTATTGGTGGAATTACTATTGACTCAGATCCAGGCCCTTTTCGAACTCCAGATGACGTCACCATCATGTCCTCCATCTTGAGGACGGCTGAGATCACGTGTTCAAAGCCATCATTGAGCGCAAACTGATCGAGGAGTTCCCGAGATAGTGCGAGTAAAGACGAGTTGATGAGTGTTCCAAATTGTAGAGATGAACACAAGTAAGAAAGAAGACCTTGAAGAGAATACGAGAAAAACAATACGGAGTGAAATCGCTTGCACAGCGCGGACTTTGCCAAGCATTCTGACTGGCATTCAGAGGAAAGTTTTGGGCTTAAATGTTCGATTTCTTCTGATAGTTCTTCAAGCTGCACAGCAGTAAAAATGGCATTTGACACGGCATTCTCCACGAGGGCAACCAGGTTCTTGACATACGAGCTTCTCACTAACTGTTTCGCGGACTTTGGATTTCTAAATGTCGTATATAAGAAGAAAAAGACAGTCCTTAGCATCGATAGCTGAGCGGCTATAGAAGATGAGATATCCCAAGTGCAATAAATCTCTTCAAATTCCTCGGTGTTGACACCCTTGATTTGTTCATCCTTCATACAAACTATAATATCAATCAATTGTCCAGCGGTCTTCATAGTTAAAGTGGTATCACAACTCGATACATCTCGGCAACAGAGGTTCTCTAGCACAGACAGCGTTAGGTTTAATAGCTCAAACGTATTAATGCTAACATCTTGGCTTTCTCCTGCGCCATCCAAGTGATGTATACTTTCCACGGCTTCCTTTGTGACAAGTATCTTGGGTACTGCCTCTTGGGTACTAACAGAGCTCTCTGGAGCTTGATAAGCAGTGATTGGTGTTTCTGTACTTTCCACGAGACTTGATATTCCACAGCTTTGACGATGAAGCTGTACTACTATGGACTCATGAGGACTGGAACTATCACTCGGGTTTGAACTAAGAATCCCAATACTTCCCATGCTGCTTACACTACTTAAACTAGTCAAGATATCGCTCTCGTCTGCTACACTCGACGAATCTGTGCTCTCCTTCAAGGGAAGAACAAGACCACAGCTTATCGTAGCATCCTGTTTTGAAGTCAACGTTTTTTCTTCAGAATCAAGCAAACTCGCCTGGTGAGTAGAGCTGGCGGGACTAACGAAGCGATGATCACAGTGTTCTAGAATCATTTTCTGGGTGGTAATGGAATGGTGAGGTTTGGCTTTGGGGTCTTGGAAGTAACTCTCCCACTCTAACATCACCAGCTCAAGACCTAAAAAAACAATAATCTTTTATGAGGATGAACAAATCACTGAAAACTATGATTCCGCGAATACTGCCGTTCTTAGTGTATCTCTACTTGCGCGCGACGAACTCGAATAACAAACTCCCGCGGGAGACAAACCGGAGAGGTCGAGTCTAACTGAAGACAACAGCAATGACAAATCATCCATAAATAAAGTCCTCAGTTCCATTATTGTTTTGGACCAGACCATTCCTTCCTCTATTTTATACTTTTCACATTCATTTTTTACCACTCCGCCTTTCCCACCTCTTCTCTTCTTGTGTATTTCTCAATTTTCCCTTTGATTCTCTTCTCATTCACTTCCCTCCCACCCATCTAGTCTTCTTCTTCTGCCACCAATCACTTTTTTCGCTTCATGCTTGTGCATACCCATCATGCATCTCAGGCTTACAACCCTCTCCCTTCACCACCCCTCCCCTCCCCCTCAAAAATACCTTGCAGCATGTCATGTTCGTTGGGTGGTATTCTAAAGAGCACTGGTAGGATGGTCACTAGTAGGTTTGCTAGTTCACTGCTACAACCTGCAATCTGTATCACAAACACGCATATCAATACGGCACCCTGTATAGATTATTACTCATTATCAATTATTATTAATTATCTAATTATTATTATCATGACAACAGTACAAAACTACTTTACACCCCCCCCCCCCCGAAAAAATCGAACGCTAAAAACGTCGGAAAGAAAGACGCATAGACATGTTTAATTTGGTCCCATTCCTCCCGCCTCTGTCTATTACGAGGAACGCCTTAGCAAAACTGCCCTTCGTCTTGTGACTTTCAACTTGCATAACCAGAAGGTTCGCAAAACAACTGGATCAATGGACTGGGAAAATATTTGGCATCAGCTTGGAGACAAGGTACCATGGCAAATGCCCGACCCACATCCATGCTTAGTGAGAAACGTTAAAGTATTGACCGGAGATAAAGAGAAACAGCGGATTCTGGTGCCCCTGTGTGGAATGTCAGATGATCTGATATGGCTGGCCGATCAAGGACACACCGTTGTAGGAATAGAGGCAGTTAGAGCACCTATCAAGGCATTCTTCAACAGAAATCAGTTAGAATACGACTTAGATGCCATCAACATGGCCCCTTCTGGCGCCTATATTTTCAAAGCCAAAACCAAAGATATAACGATCGTAGAGTGTGACTTTTGGTCGTTTCGAAAATCTGCTGTTGGTGGACAACCCTTTGATGCAGTTTGGGATAGGGCAGCTCTTATAGCAATGCTCGCAAGACCCCAGGATAGTGGTATATCTACTGGGAAAAGGTATTTGAAGGTATTAAAAGATGCACTGACACCTTGTGGGCGAATACTGATTGAAACCTTGCTCTATGATCCTGAAGAAAAGAAAGACAGTGTTGGGCCAGCCTTGTGCACAAACCAAACACTGAAAGAAATATGTGACGAAGACTGGAAGATGGAAAAAGTGGAGTCCATCCCGCTAAAACCCGGTGAATACTTTCAGAATTTTGCCTTGACTTACAAGACTGAAGTTGTTATTCACCTTTTGATGCCCAAGCAAATACAAGAATTGTAATGGAAAGTGAAAAATTTGTATCTCAGTTATGTAGCACAGTAGAACAAAATACCTTACTAATAAAAACTCTTGGAAATAACAAGCCAATATAATGATCTGACTATTGGGGGGATGGGAATGTATGTTCAAACCTTAATACATTCAAGAAGTAATTGATCATACCTTATTTGCTAGAATGCAAAGAACTTCCAGTAGCATCAAGCCTGGTCCCTTACACAGATACTGTACCAGAAGATCCTCATCACCTTGACATTTAGCTAATATAGTAGTCTGGAATTCTCTTGCCAACATGTTGCTTACACTATGAATATCCCTACAAGGTATCAATTGATGCAAATAAAACACCTTGCAAAGTGCTACTCCTTATTAAGGTATTGGTGGTGGGTAGGGGAGTTTAAGGAGGGGGGAGGGGGGTAAAATGAGCACACCTTCAGCCTCAAGTTTATCAGTAACACTTAAGTAACTGTCACGAGTTACTGACGTTAATTAAAGTCGACCTTTTACCTTTTTTACCAGTGTTCTTGAGGAGAATAATATTAAGAAACACCAGTCATTCCAACTATTTCTATATTTTCTGAGATACAGCTTCGTGCTTCTTTCAGCAAAAGACCGAGAAAAAAGCAGACTGTGTCATAAAATGAAAATTCTAAGCCTTCTTCATACTAAATAACTCTCCATTAAACACGTACAGTCAGCTGTATGCATAGTGAGCTTGAAGACAAAACGATATGAAATCTTGTGAACTCACACTGCCCTTAGCTTGGGTGTTGGAATGACTATGCATGTGTCTCATTGCATATTGCCTATCATTCTTGCATCTTCTTCAGCTTCTGACAATCTTTTTTTAATGGGTTTATACAGGTCTTGGTATTATTTATTGCTCAAGATGGAATGCCTTGTTTTAATTTTACATCACTGGTTTATTGGTGCAAGTTGATTACCAACTGTAATGTGGACGTAGTACAATGAATATGTGCATTATATAGTTAGATATATGTATATTTACCCAACTGTAATGTGGACGTAGTACAATGAATATGTGTATTATATAGTTAGATATATGTATATTTACCCAACTGTAATGTGGACGTAGTATAATGAATATGTGCATTATATAGTTAGATATATGTATATTTACCCAACTGTAATGTGGACGTAGTATAATGAATATGTGCATTATAGTTAGATATATGTATATTTACCCAACTGTAATGTGGACGTAGTATAATGAATATGTGCATTATAGTTAGATATATGTATATTTACCCAACTGTAATGTGGACGTAGTATAATGAATATGTGCATTATAGTTAGATATATGTATATTTACCCAAATGATGGCATTTTTACTGCATTTCCGCCTACAGAGGAGTATATCTTTAAAAACTCTTTGAGAAATAACTCCAAGTACTTAGATTTATCCTATAGAAAAATAAATAAATGTATAGTAAGTGTATAATAATTGCTTTGTTCATTGATGAGCCTACTACTGCTATTTACATATGCCAATATTTGCAAAATTGTTAACATAAACAAGATGAAAAGAAATAGAAGCTAAGGGTAAAAGCTACACTAGAAAATAACTATACCCACGGTGATTATACTTGCAAGCTGATGGGCCAAAAACATTATGAGAAAGAGACTTCCGGTTTGAACAAATACATATCCAGCCCTTTCTCTTTCAATAGAAAATAATCTGTCATTCTTCAGGAAAGATGAATTATAGAGATAGGATAAACTGTTCGATGAATATAAATGACGTTCAAGTATTAATAAAGAACAAGGTCAAAATGGTTGGATAACTTAATCGATTATAATCATTGTATTAAGAAAAAAAAATTAATTATGCAAAACGAAATAAAGTAAATTAATTGTAAACTAAGAGGAAAAGCCAAACCGCTAAGGGAATAGACAAACGAAGTTGTTGACAAAAAGACAAACGAGTTTGTTCTGGATCAGTTAATTACGGGTCTATATAATATTAGAGACGTTTTTAGAGAACTCTTCAACACATGAACTTTCCACCTACCCTTCGACTAACCGTGGTCAAGTATTGGCTCCAGTATTGCCTAAGAGAGTCTTCTAGCCTGGATTGCTCCATTTTTCTCTCTTATTTATTTTTAATGTCGAGCCGAGTAAATCTGTCTTTCAATCTGCAGCGAACGTCACGTGCATTTTGTCAGCCATCAAAACAGCTTGTTTTTGATGTACGACTACGGTACTTTCTATTCCTTTGCTCCAAAATTCATCTCTTGTAGGTGTTAGATATACGTAGCTGTACATTTAGGGCAGGTTTCGAGTCATTCTGAGGTGTTTTTGGGGGATAAAAGGGCGGCTAATGTGAGAGTATCATCTTGCTTGTTATGATTGCATGATGGAGTTGGAACAAAAATACCGCTGACCACCTATGACTGACAGCTCCTGATCGATCATCAAATCATCACTCGTAAATGGATTTGGCTCTAGGGCTCTAGTCTGATGTTGGTAGTAAAATATTTTTAAAATTTAAAAAAAAAACTTGAATGCGTCTTATCTTTATAAAACTGTAAAGCGTTGTTGGACGGGAATTAACGCTATAAAAATTATAAATTATTATTATTATTATTATTATTAATTATTTTCCAGGGTTCTTGGCTTGGAAAAATCTTTGCAATCGAAGGCCTCTTGTATGCTTTTAAGAAACTGTCGAAGATGGTCCTAGCAAACTGTCCAACTGGATGTGCCCCTGCATAGAATTTAAAGCTTTTAAAAAGCTTCTTGAGTTAGATAAGTAAAAGGTGAGATAAAGAAGTCAGTATCAGTTTCATTGATGTTTTATTGATGTATGTAATCAATTCTAAAATTGTTATTATATTAATAAAATACGACAATAATTCAATTAAATACATAGCAAACACTTTACAATATAGCAACAATTAACACTTGATTATCAATAAAACATTTACATATTATCAATTCAATAAAAACATTTATTAAAACTAAGAAAACAAATAGTAAAGTTGTGTATATGAAATAATAACAGTCAAGCCTGGTCTTCAAATCTTTCTTAAAAGCAGAGATGGAGGTACTTGACAAAACCCAGGGAAAAACTTCCCCAGTTTGCTAGAACCACGGTGAGGGGGCGTTGGCAAAGATGTTTCCAGCCAAAAAACCTTAGAAAAAAGTTCGCCAGTTTCCTAGAGCCGTTCAAGAGTGCCCGGTTTACAAACATTTTTCCAGCCAATAACCCTGGAAAAAAGTTTACCAACGATTTCTAGTACCTTAACAGTTCAGTTCTTTCTCCGTATCGATGCCCAATCACAAAAAAGGATTATTTTACCCCAGTTATATAATGCTTTCTCTAATAAAATCTCTTGCCACGGTTCTGTGTTTGAATAATCTACTTTAATATTTGTGTAGCTTGGCAAAAAATCTAAAATACTCAAGAGATTGACGGATGGTCTGAAATAGAAAAAAATACACCCAACAAAAGGGTCTGTTGCTAAAGAGACATAGTTCTTCTTGTTCACCTTTCCAGTATGTAATTGGCTCTGGAGATATTTACCTTAAAAGTAAGAAGCCCTAGTCGACTACAACCGACATCTTGGAAGATTACACAGCAATTAATCAATGTCAAAGAGCTTACAGTGATGGACCTTGTCTTAAAAATACCCAGCAATCTGCCCGCTACACAAGCACTGGTTACCTTATTAATTATACTGGGACAACGTGTTAGATAGACGATTCATAATGCGTTCCTGACTTCTGCTCTAATGTTCCACTATTTGGTACTCTGATTATGACATCGTTCTGTGCTACTGATGGCTTACTGTCTACATCATCTGCCTCAATCTCTATCTCTGGAATTGCATTTTTCGTTTTAGTGTATGCTTTCCTCGCGATGTCATGCAGACGTCTGGCTTCTGTTGGCCCCGTGTTGTCTACCAGCTCAGAAAAAATACTTTGGTGATTTTTAAGGAGAAGATATGGAGCGTCAAACTCTTTAAGACGACCAGCATCAAGAACCTTTAGAAAAAAAAGAACGTTACTTTAGTGAAAGATTGATTCTTGCCGTAAGTCTATAATGCCACCTTGATAGGCTGCATTAGGTTGCACTTCCTTCCTTCCTTCTTTTTTTCTTTCTTTCTTTCTTTCTCTCGTAAGAGCCGGAGTAGCTTTAATGGAAGAAAGCAGCGGCAATACAAACCATAACTCGGTCAGAATCCATGATGGTATGAAGGCGATGAGCGATGGTCAACACAGTGCAGTTACGGAACTTATGCCTGATTGTAGACTGGATTAACGTATCGGTACTGCAAATAAATCAATAAAAGAAAAAGAAACACATGGCTCAGAAACAAGTCAATGGGGTAGTTTTTCTTATGAATGGGAAAAGAACTGCACGTACACGGTACGGCATGGCTTCTCATTTGCATCGACTAAATTATCCAATCACAATACTGCGTTTCAATGGTGGCAACTGACTGGCTGTAATCAAAGGGAGGTCGTCACAGTTTTACTTACTTTGGGTCTACGTTGGCAGTCGCCTCATCGATAAATAAAATTCGACTGTGTTTCAAGATGGCGCGTGCTAAACACACCAATTGCCGCTGACCAACACTGAAGTTGGATCCAGATTCAGCCAACTCTTCGTCAAGTTTGTCAGGAAGATCTTCCACCGCATTCTTTAGCTGGACCTGAAAATACGAAAATATATATCATCCAGTAGCAATCTTCTTACAAAGGCGGAGACAGTTGGGATAACTAGAAGCGATGCTCTTTTAAAACTTACCTCTTCTAGCACATTCCATAGTTGGATATCAGAATGTTCATTGAACGGATCAAGGTTTTTCCGCATGGTCCCACTGAACAGAACAGGATCCTAAGACAAATACAAACAAACTCGTATTATAATTCGCTGGCAATGCCATGGTAACTATTGAGGGTGGTATACCTGTGGTATGATTGACAGTTTTCGTCTCAGGTCCTTCAGGCCAATATCCCGGATGTCCATGTCGTCTATCTTGATGACTCCTTTTGTTTCCGCCAAACGAAACAACGCGGATAACAGTGATGATTTACCCGCACCAGTCCTGCCTACTACACCAATCTAAAGGAGAAAGTATGGCTTGGTTGGTTAGTGCGCTGCCAGCTAAGCAAGAGATCAGTAGCTTGATTCAGTGACCTCACACGCTTGTTTTAAAGAAGCAAGTGTGGATCGGTTGGTTAGAGTGCTGTCTTCTAAACAAGAGGTCCATAGTTTGATCCTCAGTAACCTCACACACTTGTTTTAAAGAAGCAAGTGTGGCTTGGTTGGTTAGAGTGCTGTCTGCTAAACAAGAGGTCCATAGTTTGATCCTCAGTAACCTCACACGCTTGTTTTAAAGAAGCAAGTGTGGATCGGTTGGTTAGAGTATTGTCTTCTAAACAAGAGGTCCATAGTTTGATCCTCAGTAACCTCACACACTTGTTTTAAAGAAGCATATGCAAGTGTGGCTTGGTTGGTTAGAGTGCTGTCTGCTAAACAAGAGGTCCATAGTTTGATCCTCAGTAACCTCACACACTTGTTTTAAAGAAGCATATGCATATGCTTGGTTGGTTAGCGTTCTGCCAGTGAAGCGCAAGAGGTCGGAGTGAATGCTACCTCAACTCCTGCCTACCTTTTCTTTTGGTTTAATGACGCACGAGATGTGATGTAATACGTTTGGTAATCCTTGGTGATAAGAGAAGGTCATGTTATTGAACTCTATTTGACCCTTGTTAGGCCAGTTGTCTGGTGGCTTGACATCAGTCTCGTGAGGTGCTTCGTGTTCAAGATGACAATACTCCACTATCCTCTCTACAGACGTCATCTGAATCAATCACAAACAGGAGATTTATTACTCAAACAGAAATCCTTCTTTCATTGAGGAACAGTTCGACTTACCAGGTTCTCAACTTCAGCACTTTCTTCGATGAAAGGCTGAAAGGTGGAAGTTAACATGATGGCATAGCTGACGGTTAGACCTACTATCCCTGCACTTAAACCTACAACTGCATAAATAAACAAATATACAAATATGAAGACAAAAAAGAAAGCATGGACAGACTGGAAAATAAAAAGTGGTCCAATAACAAAACCTGAGGCACACCAGTACAATATTTACAAATTTTCTTTCGTTGCCCTACTGTAATCCCGCTAGGCGTCTTTTGGAATTATCGTATTTACTGCCCTTACCTATTAATAGGGCTTTCCTTTAGTCCTTTAGTAGGGAGGGGGAGGGGGCTTGCCAAATCACTTGATGTGATCTGACCTTCGCCCAATTAATTGTTCTCTCAACTCTTTGAACGTTTTGCATGATTTTGTGAACGTTCCTTCCAAGATTCCCAAAACAACGTAATTCAACCGCCTCCTGAATTACTTACCATCTTTAAGAACAGGAGAAATCAAAGCCACGAATAGCAGAAATACGACACACAGAAACTGCAGTCTAAAGGACAACCAGGCCTGACCAGAGATGTAAGCAAACCAAGCACGAGAATGAGCGTCCTGGAACGAAATGAACTGATCCTTGAACGTGCCTTGAACACCAAATGCACGAATAGTATCCAACCCGAGTAGAGTGGTGGAAAAATGACCAAACAAGGGACTACGACCTGCGGAAAACCAAACCAGATTAGGGATGGAAAATTGGATGGAACGGGATAGGATAGGATTGCTGGATGAGTGGAATAGGATGGGTGGGTGGAATGGGATGGGTGGAATGGGATGGGTGGGTGGGAAGGAGGGAGGGAAGGAGGGACAAGAGTAATTTTAACTACTTACTTATTCCCTCAATCCTCTTAATTTCTCGAGAGGATTTCATGAAGTAGTTTCTCACCACGATGAAAATGACAAGCACAGGTAAGACAACCACCAGCGTGACTGGATTAGTTGCACTGACAAGACACAAGATACCAATGCACGTAAATCCTGTCTGGAATTAGAAATATCATCCCGGGTTAACAACACATGGTCTTTGGTTGCGTGTAGGAGACAAAGAAAAGACACCTACCAGTAGAACGTCACCAAGCAGCCAGGGCATATTGTCATCCACAATACTAATGTCCTTAGCAAATCTGTTTAAGATGCGACCTGAAATAACAATCATTACCCCGTCGTGTTGTTATCTACCAAATAAAACTCAAAAAACTCAAATGATTGCTTGAATAAGTATATTCTAAATGTGCGAGCAGAAGGAAACCTTGTATCTCTCTCATAGTACAGTGTGCGTGTTGTATATTATTACCGTATACGTCATCCACTCCATAGCAATTAACCTTCTCTTGTCCAATGTAATAAAGAGATCCTTGT
Source organism: Anthopleura xanthogrammica (assembly GCA_964019055.1). Taxonomy (NCBI): domain Eukaryota; kingdom Metazoa; phylum Cnidaria; class Anthozoa; order Actiniaria; family Actiniidae; genus Anthopleura; species Anthopleura xanthogrammica. Next base: position 15,926,250 of record OZ025212.1, read on the forward strand.
CAATTATTTTTGGTAGTATGGCATAACCCTTTTCTGACTCAGATAGCGATCGCGGTGCATTGTGGTCTAGCTTGGGTACAAACATCTTTTTTATTCACCATACCTTATATGGTATTGTTTGTACCCAACCTAGACCACAATGCATCATGTTTATCACCTACCTATTGAATTATTGTCGAAGAAATACATGGTTGCTCTCATCGTACTCGTAAGCATCTTTAAATGAAGGTTTCTAGACGCTACGATAGTCATAACGTAAAAGAGTTCAAGACATATTATACTAAGAACAACAAGACCAAATACGAGGGCTGCGTAAACACCAAGGTAGTAATCACGGTCTGGACGAGTAGGCATAGACATGTTGGAAGACTTGTTCCATGCTTGAAGGATCACGTGGTACGATTCTTCGACGTTCGCCCTGGATGGAAAAACATCACATGCACGATTAACGCAACGGACTAGAAAACACAAGACGTGGGTCATAATTAATGAATGAATTAATCCAATGACTAATGATGATACAAACAAATGAATAAATAATATATTAATACTGAATTATTAGGACTTACCATTCTGCGAGCCATAGATCACAGCACATAGCAACTACCTAAAGAAAAGAATATAAAGGTTTGGGATGATATAATGACGTTTTAAAAATCCGTTCAAAAACTGAATATCACACATCCCGCTCCTACCTGACACACGGCAAAAAGAAAAACAACAAAGATTCCTAAACCAAGATTATGAAATGATCGTAGATATGATAGGTATGTTTTAGCACTAACAGCACCTTCCTGCTTGCATTCTTCTGGTAACAGGTTTTCTTCCTGTTAGGAAAAAAATCAATCGTAAAACTGTACCTTCATCAACTGCATCCAATCATTAACAACAGCAACAACAACAGCAGCAACAATAACAACAACAGCAGCAGCATCAACAGCAGCAGTAAACAACAGCTATAGCAGCAGTACCAACAACAACACTGAACAGCAAGAACAACAACAACAACAACAACAACAACAACAACAACAACAACATGATCACAATCAAGTGCAATATCGGATGATCGTTTCCTTATATCGGAATACAAACCTCTAACAACTACACAAGCTTGGCTGAGACCAAAACACAAGACTGCTTGGACAGAGTTGTCCAAGTCACAGAAACATACATGAAAAGGTCTGGGAATAAACCACTGTACTCACATGAACCGATGCAGATGTAGCTGCAGACATGACATACATGAAAAGGTCTGGGAATAAACCACTGTACTCACATGAACCGATGCAGATGTAGCTGCAGACATGACAGACAAGTTGCTCTCGACTAGTTTTGTATTTCTTAAGCACACACCACCTTGTTCTGACATCTGCCTGCTTATGCTTCTTACAAACCGATGTCTGATCTTGTCGCGTTCTTCATGCTCATGTTCTACGCCTGCTACTTCTTCCTCCTCATGCATTAGTGAAATAAAGTCCACCCCAGATTGGAGTAAGTTCTGATAAGTGTCTTGACCAACGCATCTGCCCTGCATTGAAAAATAAAGTTTGTAACAAATGTCTCTACAAGTAAAAAAAATAATCACGGTGATTGTTATAGATACCTCGGTCAGAACTAAGATCTTATTAGCCTGCTTTAAGAATTGAAGCTGATGTGTTACAAGAATACGAGGCTTGTCAGCGAGATAACCACAAATGCACCTGAAAAATAACAAGAACACGTTGGTATACACATCCTCTTTTTTTACTTCCTTATTTTTTGTGAATATTCCCAATTTCCTCAGGATTTAATAGTGCTCCATGCTTTGTTCATGCCGCATGCGCAGTAAAGTTCTCACACG